>CAAKHD010007854.1:10656-35324 GCA_901007705.1 Fistularia tabacaria
ACACACACACACACACACACACACACGCACACACACACACAGGGGGGCGGGGGTGTGTGTTAAAGGGTTGGGGGTTGTGGAGGGTGTGTGTGTGTGTGTGTGTGTGTGTGTGTGTGTGTGTGTGTGTGTGTGTGTGTGTGTGTGTGTGTGTGTGTGTGTGTGTGTGTGTGTGTGTGTGTGTGCAGGAAGGTTGTATTCTGAGTTCTTCTCTCACCCAGAGCCTCCTTGATGTGGCCCCTCCGGCCCCACTTGGTTCTCAGCTCCACCGGCTTGAACCACATGATGTCCTCTGTCACCGCGCCAGACAAAAAGGGCAAAATGTGAACTGGTGAATCGCAGCGTTCGTTTTCTGAAAGCGCGACGGGAGGAAAAAAAACGGCGTCTCACCCCTGTTGAAGAACATGTAGCGGACGACCGCCGAGCGGCGGTTGATCTTGAACGGGTGTCCGCTCAGCACGATCCTCTTCAGCACCACGCGCTGGGGGTCGCAGCCCAGCAGGCTGCCCGTGGCCACCAGGTCCTGGACGTCTAGACGCAGGCGAGAACGAGGGAGGCTGAAATACCGGCGCGACCCCGATTGGTCGGGAGTTTGGACCACTCATCGGACCGACTCCTTCTAAAACGCAGACGGCGCTTTTCATCTCACCGTCGTCCCTTTGTTTGAAGATCAGGACGCCGGTGGGGGGGAAGGTGATGGGCGCGTACACGGACACCACGGCGGGGGCATCTGGCCTGAGGAAGCGCTCCATTTTATGCTTGTCGGCTGCGGACCAAGAGAGCCAAGTTAAATAGCCAGTGATGCATTTACGACTCGCAACGCAACCGGCGGCCAAAGCGGTTTCAGATGTGATGTCTGCACGTGAAGGAGGGGATTATATAACCGAGGAGGAACATCGGCGCGCCCCACACACCCCGACCCGCAGCTCGTGCCACATTAACGCGCAGTAATATATTACTTTTGCACGTCACACTTCCATCGCGCCAGCGTGTGATTCATAACACATAAATGACCCGGGACGAAGCCAACGTGGAGACGGTGTCAGCCAAAGGCCGCCGCGCTGGTCTTCACTTGACCCTCTTCTCTGGTCAGATGCCTTCAGAGTGTTGGGTCATGTTCAGAACTCGAGACAACACTGTGTTTGCATGTGACTTCCCCCTGCAGGAGGTCCTGAAGGCCCGCAGCCGCCGCTTCAAACCACATCGTATGAGCCACCCGAAGCAGCGCGGCTTTCAGAAGACGGCGTGGACCCACCTGAGGTGTGCTGGGAGAAGATAGGAGAGGCCCGGAACCTGCGGAAGCCGCAGTGGAACACCAGCTCCTCTTTGGATTTGACGGGCTCCGTGTTGCTCGGGTGCCTCTTCACCAGAAGGTGCATCACCGACATCTGGACGCGCGGGAGAGGCAGAGAGACGGGGGTGTGGCGGCGAGGACCTCCCAGCTCGTTCAGAGCTTCGGGACGCTCGCCGGGGACGTACCTTCTGCTCGTGAGGCAACAGGGACACCAGCACCAGGGGTCTGCCCGCACGCACGCCGTCCAGCACCGAAGAAGGAACGTCGCTGACGTGCAGGGTGACGTACCAGCCCACCTGAGGACAGCAGAGGCCGTCAACGCAGGAGGGAGCAGTCAAACACACACACACACACACACACACACACACACACACACACACACACGCTCAGGTTACCATGGCTCCCTCTTCCTCGTCGGCGGCCTCGGCCAGTATGCGGCGCCGCGTGCGCTCGAAGCTCTGGAACTGGAAGATGCGCGAGTAGTTGGGCGGCAGGTTCTCGGCGGGGTCCCACGGCGACGAGCGGAAACTCTTCAGGCCCCGGTAGCGCTGAAACCTGCGGGCGCGGCGAGCAGGTCAGGGAGGAGGAGAAAGCGGGAGCGTTTGCGGACCCCGGGCTCGGACGGGTGCTCCGGGTCCCACCTGGTCCTGGCCGGAGCTTCCAGAGGCGTGTCCACCTCGTCGGGGAACATCTCGTTGGATCGGGCCTCGCGGTAGCGCTTCAGATCCTCTGCTTCGGCGGCTTCGTCCAGGTGCTCGTCGTAGCGCTGATCCGTTCCGGCTCGTTCGGTGGAGCAAACTTCTTCCTCCTCCTCCGAGGCGAGGTCTGAGCCGGGGGCCTGAGGAGAAGGTTACACACAGCTCCAGTGACGCTGTACAAACAGGATGTCAATCAAATATTTCGGAAAGCCCTCAGAAGCAGGAATCCTGCTATGCTGAGTTCACGGAGGTTCTCTGGCCTCCATGTCTGCTTGGTCACATCTTCTGGAGGCAGCTGGACTCTCCTGGAGGAGGTTCCTCGGCTCTAGCAGGCCGTGGAGTTTCTGTACATGACTGCTGCTTCTGTGGAGCAGCAGCTGTGCTTCTGATCTTCAAGTCATTTCGTGTCATTTGTGTTTCTCAGGGCCGGCGCAGCATTTTGCCAAAATGACGACTCCTTTATTTTTCTAGAGTTTTCCACGATCGCCCGTTTGACACGTCTTCCTTTCGCGGTCAGATGGTCCGCCGCTCTGCAGGCTTCCCAGGACGAGCGGGAGCCCGGGGTTGGAGGACCAGGACGTGCCAACACCGCAACGGCTGCTCGCTTTGCCTCTTTCTCCAGAAAGGTATGCAGAACGCACAGGCGCTGCGTGTGTGTGAGTGAGAGTGTGTGTGAGTGTGTGTGAGAGAGTGTGTGTGTGTGTGTGTGTGTGTGTGTGAGGAAGGAGGACATCAAAGAGAGGGCTGACTGCTCCCCCCGCTGGCCAATGACAGGAGGGTCCAGACACAAAGGGGAAAGCGCCCGGCGTGGGGCTGATTCACGACCGATCCCACATCCCAGACGCTACAAGCCAAACAATCGCCCCCATTTGAAGAACCACTTTCCCATTGTTTCCTTCTCCGTCACTTCAAACAGATGCCATGGTAATGAAGAGCCCCCCCGACTCCTTTTCAAGCGGAGCTGGAAATAAATAAATGCCGGACCCCTCCCCTGGTCCGGACGGGAAGCTGTGCTCTCAGACCAGGAAGACGGGAGGCTTCTCCCGGGACCCCCGCGTCCAAACACTATTGTTTCCGCGAGCAGCCTGGCACTGCAGGCCTCAGACAGACACCGGGAACCCAAACAAACAGCGCCTCCCGACCGGGACGTGCACCGGGCGCGGGTCACGTATGCGCCGTCTCCACGGACGGCCGTCCTCGTCATCGCCCGGGGGAAAGAGCGCGCAGGCTGCTGCCATGGCGACGAGCGACGGCCGAACGGACCGTCTCTCCACGTGGCCGCGAATTCAACACCTGTTTTTTTTTTTGTGGCACTTCAGCTGTTGCTATGACAACAATATCTTTAAAAACAAAACCGCCAGACTGACATCACGCCGTTGCCTTTTTTAGTATAGCCGCTCCCGCCGCTTCCCTTCACGTTTCCTGTACCTGTGAGTTATTCTCGTCGTCTCCTTCCATGACCTCGTCCAGCATTTCGTCGTCGTCCTCCTCCTCCTCCTCGCTGCTGCCGTCCGAGGCGCCGTCGTCGACGATCCACGTGGCTTGGTAGTCCGATGTTCCTTTCGGTACCTTCATCACCCGCCTGCTTTTCCTGGCCTCTGATGAATGGATAAGATTTAAATATTTACACTGCATTAGCGTCCTGGCGTGGGAAGTTATGAGGGTGCGGGGCCATTTAAAGACGCAACGCTATTTTAACTCGGCTCTCCCGTCGTAAACATTGGCCTTGATTCACCGCTGAGTGGCATGTATGGGTTCTCCAGCCTGCAGTATATTCCCTGCCAGTGTATACAGGGTGAGCGTTAGCGGGAATTAGCTTCAGCCCCCACGCAGCCCTCGAGCAGGAGAGCGGATTCAAATGAATCAAATGTTTATCGCTAAGGACCTCTCCGTTTGTTATACATTAGGTCTTAATATTATCGCAGCCTTCCGGGGCGGAGGATCCAACCCCTGCCTGATGTCACCACCACGCCACCTTCACGTCTTCCTCTTCTGCCGGAGGTCCAAGGCGCCGTGGAGTCATTCGGATAAATCGGCCAAAAATGTGTATTTTACTCACTTCGACCTGATTATCTACATGAGCTCAGAAGATCGGACCGATTTTATTGAACCCGCACAGGCGGCTCACGTTTCCTCCTCCAGTCGGTCACATTCTTTCCCGTGTCAGATTTTCTTATGATTGTCTGGTTATTCTGCACCTTCGGCCTCCTGCAGCTCCATGTCCGTGGGCCACGTCTGCTCTCCATCCATGGGGTCCACCTCGGCCTCGGCCCGCAGGCTCTCCAGACGGGACGGGTCCGCTTTCATCAGCAGCCGAACCTCCGCCTCGGCTTCACCGCCCTCCTGCGGACAAGCACGCAAAGACATCTCCAACCGAGGGCCCGGAATCCCCGAATGTTCTGACCCGGCCACCACCACGCACAGGCCACTGTGAGTGCTGGGCCTCTCAGCGGGCAACTTTCACATTTATCCCCTTAAAACATCAGTGAGTTTTCCCTTCAACGGCACTGGAATCCAGCACGAAATGATCCTCGCTCCTGGATCATTAAATGCCATTGTGAGCTGCAGTTAAACAGCGAGAGCGTGCGGTTATTCCGGCCACATGTAGGATTTACACTGTTTTCAAAAACATATCTCGGAGCTGAAAACAGGATGTCCCTTAGCGCCAACACAAACCGCTTGAAATGGTTTCTGCGATTCTCGTCTCGTGCTCGGATGTTTAACTTGGAAAGGAACGCGGACGCTGTTTGGGCTCTGGTTCTTCATTCATGGACCGCAAATCACGAGTCGGTATTTCAGTGAGACCTGGAATATTAACTGCCGTGGAATACTTGCTGTTCTGTCAATGAGACAGCCACGCAAACAATTACTGCTAAAAAAAGGAAGACATAAATAAAACCCGCTGAAGTATTTGTGAAAATAACCGTACCTGCATGTCTACGTCTCCTCCCTTGCAGGGCTTAGCGGGCCGGGGTGCGGATAAGCTGAGGGGGAGCGGGTCCGACGGAGCGTCGATCTGCTGGAGCTGAAAGTCTCCGTGGCCGCTGACGTGGACCAGCCGGTTGACCTGCAGAGGACGACCTCGGACATACCCGGAGACGCGGAGGGTCCCCAGGCCCCGCGACCCCTCGGCGGGGCCGTTGGGGGTGAAAAGGACGTCCTGCGCGATCAGATGGGAACGCCTGGAGCGGAAACCCAGCTTCCTCTGTCTCTGCGTGCCCAGGTGTCGGACGAGCAGAGTGGCATCCTGCTCCGTATCCAGAGGGAAGAGGCGGGCGTCAGGGAAGCGGACCTCTACGATCTTCGACAGAACTCTCTTGGATTCCACTTTCTTCTTCATCGACAGCTCCGACATCCCCCGACATACCAGAGCTGCGGAAGAAGAAAATGAAATCATCACGGACGTCCTACAGCGGTGCGCTGAATCCGCGGCTCCACTCACCGTGACTCGGGAGGCCCTGGGCGAACAGACAGGACAGACAGTAGTCTCCGTAGGCGTCCCAACCTTCGGCAGGGTCCAGCACGAATACGAGGCTGTCCGCGATCTTTGCCACGTCCAGCAGCGAGTGGATGTCAGCTGGCGAAGGAAGGGTCGAGATACAGTCCTTATCAGGGGTCATCTATCAGTTCCTATGGTCGGGCCCCGCGATGCTCAGAATCCTTCTATTATGAATAGAATTCTGTGTTCTGCCTCTTTGTATCCAATTTATCAGAAAGGCTTCGGTTACATTGTGGGAAAACCGAATCTGAGCATCGATGGTTGTCTGCAAGGCGATCTATCTTAGTAACTTCTGACCGTGGTTCCCTCAGACTCGGAAATGGCAGTGCAGCGGCCCCTCATGGTACAAATCATTTTCGGTAATATATAATTTTTTTAAGACACAAAGCGCACTTCAAGCATATTTGATCCTTGAAATACAGAGAGAGCGAGAAAATCTAGTTTGGACATTGGCGCAGTATGAGCCAAGCGAGCTTCACGACGCCGCTGCATCTTCTGAACCTGCGCCGCTGGCTGCTCTCACCTTGAAGAACTGGCAGCTGCCAGCAGCCCTCGGCCACTTTGCACGTCTCACGTGGTGTTCCTGTCTCTTGTGTGGCCTCGTTTTATATCTGTGTGTTTATTTCGAATATTTCTTTTAATAATCATCACGGGCTCTAAGAAAGCAAGTGGTGACCCAGAAAGAAGATGCTTCCTATGGAGATGAACATGAAATAAGGTGGTGCACGTGTGAGCTATGTCACATGTGGATATCATCGCAATACATCCACAATATGAACCAACCAATTAATTTCTTCTCCTGCTTTGGAGGTCTTTTGCCTTCAGGGTCTCCACAGCCAATCCACCTTCTCCATCTCAGCCTGTTCTCTGGATCCTCCTCTCTTCATGTCCTCTCTCACTACCTCCATACATCTTCTCTCTGGTCTTCATCTAGACCTCCAATTCCAGTATCTTCACTCTCCCTCCTCTGTCCGTGACCCAACCATCTCTGACCATCTCTCCGAAACATCTAGCATGTCATTCCATTCCTCTCTATCCTGGTCACTCCCAAAGAGAACCTCCACATCTTCATCTCTGCCACCTCCAGCTCTGCCTCCTGTCTTTTCTTCATTGTCATTGTCTCCAAACCATCCATCATCTCTGCTCTCACCACTGTTTTCTCCAACTTTCCTTTCATACCAATGAATTCATTTGTTTTCTGTTACTTTAAATTGGTAAAATTCATTTCAGATATGAAAGAAAAAAAGGATATCAACATACGAACCCACTTCTGGGATGAATTCAATTTGTATCTTAAGGGACGGCTGGATTTGTAAAAGCGGGTGCTTTAAAAGGAGCCCCCTCCATGAGTCTGCTGTATTTGTTTACGTTTCCAAGGCAACAACATTTCCACGCCGCTGGATACTTACCCGTGTTTTGACTCAGGAACGTGAATCTTTGCTTGAATCGAGGCACGACCAGGCCGAAGCTGTCCGCGAGGCCGCTGACGCACCGCTCCTGGTGCACCACGCCCCCGACCCCGTCCTGGCGGAGCAGCCTGGTAACGGCGCCGGCGTCGGCTCCTCCGTGCAGAGACACGACGGCGACCAGGTGAGGAGGGCCGTCCCTGCTGCCAAGACGCCGTTTCTCGGTGAGAACCTGCAAAGAGGAGGAGATCTGGAAACCCTGCTGCGTTCAACCAAGGAGCCCCGGTATCCTTTCCAATGCGCTGAAGATTACCGTGTCCTTCCTGTTCCTTCGTAGCTGGTTGGCTTTGTTCCTTCTGTCCATCTTCTTCTGCTCTTTTCTCTGTTTTTTGGTGAGCGCCGTGACCGAAACTCTCCCTGGGACAGAATTCAACGCATTCCTGGTTCAACAAAATGTCGTCGCTGGAAATTCCGACAGCTTATGATATCAAAACAACGTGTCCGTCCTAGCTGGGGCCATCTTCACCAAGATAAATACTGGAAATACTTTCTGGTGCGCATATTACATGTTCCCGTGTCACATCGATTACACGCCGTCATTTTTATGGGACTAAAGTAGAATGGGGCAAAAGAAAAATTGCACTTAGTCGATCCTTGATAGTAACATTTAATCTTATCACTGTATAAACTTCTATAAGAGGTTTTAATAGATGATGTAGAGCAACAACTGTCCTGTTTGGATTAGGAATTCCTTCAGTGTTCATTAATGTACCATGACCTGCAAAGACACGCAGGCAGGAGTTACCCAGGATGTTTAAGGAATAAGAATTTACAATCGTGACCATTTCATAAATCCAAATGCAAAGTGTGAGAGACTCGTATTCATAAACGTCGATGAGATTGGTGTCCTCGGTTTAAACATCACATCACGCCGCTGTCTAAAGTGTTTGCGAGACGCATCCCTGCAATGACGGCGACATCACATTAGACTGGATTCATGTTTGTTGTCATTACACAGGTACAAGTCCAGGGCAAGGAAATGCAGCTCAGCATCTCAGCAGAAGTGCAAAAACGCAGCACGTGCAGATAGACTAAATAAAATGTCGACATGGAATTTTATGTCAATAATTTGCAAGTTATTTATAGATGATGTACTTTGAACATATTCTACAGATTGATATGTGGATTAAATGTAGGAGACCAGGCAGGATCTATGGAGACTACATGTTTACATGGAGAAATGTACAGATGATGACTTGTAGCATTTCCTCCAAAACGGTGACAAGTCTTTCACAGTTTCGATGTATTCCTGAATATCAGTTACAGCCATCAGTGTCCCGAATGGTTTGCAAGAATATTTTTGTCTGTCGCTTGACCAGAATGAATGGGATTACACATCTAGTCGTTTCAAGCCAGCTATGCGTTAAACCCCTGTGTGTATGAGGGACATCTGCTGACCTTGATCAACTGTAAGTCTCCTTTGGATAACTTTATGTGTTCACTTTTAATGTTTAGTTTGATTTATTCTGCATGTATTACGAAGGGAATACAGTAGTTACCACCATGCAATGACTGAGTTCAGTGTTGTAACACGTGTTCGCCGGGCACACACGCAGCGCTCACAAACCCGCCATCGACTCTTTACCGGGGTTTCACTTGACAAAAACAGACCTTACCTTTGTTTTCCCTCTCGATTTCCCCTTTGGTCCGATGCTTGCCATGCTTGTGGCCTTTGTTTTTCTGCTTGTAAACGCCGGGCCGGTGGCCCTGTTGTTTTTCTGCGTTCGCAGCCATTGGGACCACGTGAGTGGAGGGGAGGCCGCTTTACTTCCGCACACGTGATCGAGTCATCAAAGGGGGCGTGTCCTCGAGCATCCTTTCAAAATAAAACCGCATTCATCTCACTTGTTTTTGAATCGAGAACGGATCATCTCCCGTTATAAAGGTGTCAAATTTAGATAGTTGGAACTGATTTACAAAAAAAAAAAAGACGTTGAATCTAAAATGTAGGTCATAATGAGGTTCTCTTCTGGAGTGACCAGGATGGAGAGGATCAGGAATAAGTCCATCAGAGGGACGGCACACGGTAGATGTTTTAGAGAGAAGGTCAGAGGGGCCAGACTGAGATGGTTGGGTCATGGATAGAGGAGGGACAGTGAATATATCGGTAGATGGATGCTGGAATTGGAGGTCTAGAGGAAGACCAGAGAGAAGATGCATGGGGATAGTGAGAGAGGATATGAAGGTAGTTGGTGTGAGAGAGGAGGATCCAGAGAATAGGCTTAGATGGAGAAGGTGGATCGGCTGTGGAGTCCCTGAGGGGAAAAGCCCAAAGAAAAAGAAGAAGATGGTTGATAAATTATGTAGTTAATGTCAACACTTTGCTCTAAAACACAAGACTCGCCCATTTATTTGGTTCAAATTTTAATCAGTGACGAAAGTTGATCCTTTCGTCTGCTCGTCAAAAACTCCTTTTCATGTCGACAGAAAAGAAAAGCTTTTCTTTACATTGAACAAAATAGATATTGACTCTGTGACCTGAGCCAGAATTATGCTTGGGGTTCTTGGAAAGCCTGCAGTCACCGCCCTAATTTCTTGATTACACTGAACGGTTTGAGAGAATCTTCAAAAGTGCTCGACAACCTTGGCATGTTTTGAAGTGAAACAGTATCGTGCATCTTGATGTCAACGACCACCGGTAAACTCTTCATGCTAAGCACAGGGAGACACAAAAGTTTTTTAAAAAGTTGCTCATTATCAATGGAGTTCAGCAGAAGAATTGCGCAACCCTTTTCTAATCAGGAGTGAAAACATGTTCCTGTTGCTGTAGTGCAGAGGTAATGAAGGATCATACTGAGTGAAACAAATATAGATATGCATATGTACAGACATGCGGATGTGTCAGTTATATCAGTTTAGTGAATGCAGCCCTAAAGCGTTTCCTCATCAGTTTAAAAATATTCGTTGCTGATATGTTTGTAAGTTGTTGTTTGCAGTAATACAATTATTTAACAGCAATAGTGAAAGTTTTAGTACGTAGTTTCCTGTCAAGAAAACACTGTTTGCTGGAATTTTTTGGAAAATATTTTTACATTTATTTTAAGCTGAGACCACTATTAACTGTCACCTCATTTCTTTATGCAGAGATGGAAAAACAAACAAAAAAAAAAAACACTGAGACATCGAACTCTCACTCTGGTGTTGTTAATCTGCTCTTTCTCTGCATTAAAATAACACCAAGTATTGTCAAGGAGTTAAAAAAAGATCCGCAATAATTAGAGGGAAAGACTAAATTCTAACTGTAAGAAACCGTGGTTATATTATGGACAGATCCATATGTTGGAAAAAGGCTGACTGCCATTTGCTACACGACCAGACAAGTTGATGTTGTCTTGAAAGAGAGAGTTTGCATTTTTGGTCTGCTAATGGATGGGACTGGAAACCCCAAGAACCGCTGTGAGAGTCACAGCCCTGGTAACAGCAGGAGGGACGCTGTCGGAGCTGCAGAGGCGTCCTTTGGCCAGCAAAACACAAATGCAATGCCACGGTAGGTTCAGTGAGAGTGAGTAACAGGCACACTCTATCTGGAATATATGGATAAAATTGATAAACTAAACCAACCAAATAATCAAAATGAAATACCACCCCATGTTTTGTACATTATTGTAATGCCATTGTTTATTTTTGCAAATATTGCATTTTCTTTTCCAAATGAATCTTTTACAAATATTGTCTGCACAGATAAAGACTCATTGGATAAGAATATGTGTTCTATAAATATGGATTTAAAAAATGTCAATAGGCGTTACTCACAATGACTAATAGTAAGGGTTTTACCTGACCTGTAACTTTGGTCCACATAAAACTATATAACACAACTAACGCACAAAAAGACAAAAGTCTTTTTCTACCTCAAATAATATGGAAACTGGTGGTTTGTCAAGACCCTCTAGATACACCTCAGATACTCCTGCAATGGACATTATTATGATTGTTGTTATTTTTATTTTTATGGACCAGTCATAACACTGAGGAGAAGACAGGAGGCAGAGCTGGAGGCAGCACAGATGAAGATGTGGAGGTTCCTCTTATGGAGTGAGGAGGATGGACAGGATCAGGAAGGAGTCCATCAGAGGGACAGCACATGTGAGATGTTCTGGAGATAAAGTGAGATGGTTTGGACTTGGACAGAGGAGGGATGGTGAAGATCTGGGTAGAAGGATGCTGTAGGTTGGAACTGCCAGGCAGGAGGTCTTGAGGAGGACGAGACGGTAGTTGGTATGAGAGGAGAGAGTTAGATGGAGGCAGGTGATCGTCTGTGGCCCCTGAAGGCAGCGGCCAGAACGAGAAGGTTCAAAGCGTTTACTGTCACATGCACAGTGAAGAAACGTGTTTCCCTGCACAGTGATATTCCTACTTTGCTGTCTGCAGTGCATTCGGATATGTATTGATAAGAAACAATGATCTCCTTCTTTTCCTTTGGACTTTTGCCTTCAGGGTCTCCACAGCCAATCCACCTCCTCCAGCTAAGCCTGCTCTCTGGATCCTCCTCTCTTCATGTCCTCTCTCACTACCTCCATACATCTTCTCTCTGGTCTTCATCTCGTCCTCCAATTCCAATATATTCACTCTCCCTCCTCTGTCCATGACCCAACCATCTCTGACCTTCTCTCCAAAACATCTACCGTGTGTCATTCCTGATCCTCTCCATCCTGGTCACTCCCAAAGAGAACCTCCACATCTTCATCTCTGCCACCTCCAGCTCTGCCTCCTGTCTTTTCTCCAAACCATCCATCATCTCTGCTCTCACCACTGTCTCCTCCACCTCTTCTTTCCTTCTGCCTGATAGTCTTCTACTGCATAGCACCCCTGACACATTTATACGAAATAACGATAGTAGCCATTATTATTATAAATATGAACAGCGTTGGCAGTGCAATAAGACATTTGAGTGCAGCTTGCAGGTGCAAGGATGAATGCAGGAGAGGTTATTACTATCACGGTCATCATGATCACTCTACTACTATTACTATTTAAATATTATATAATGATTTGCATTTTTATTGGACCCAGGAAAAGTAAAGGATTCATTAGCAACTTTATTTCCATGTCAGGGAGCCTGCGTGGCGTGGCGTGGCGTGGCGTGCTGCGGCTCGGGGACAGCTGACTTCCACTGCACTCCTTCATTTCAGTCACGTCAGATGCGAGCGTGAGGCGCCGTGTCGCACTTCTTACGTGGGGAGTTTGAACTTCCCTCACATTTCCCCCTCCACGCATTTCCACGAAGGGAGGCGGCGGCGGCGGCCATCTTTGGAGCTGCTGGGAGTGGGATCCGACTGCTCTGGCAACCCACTTACTTCTAGGGTGGGGATTTTACCCTCAAGTAATTGCCTAATCTCTGTGCAGCAGACGACTGACAGCGCCGAAAAACAATATAATTTGTTGGAGAACTCCACCGCGCTGGGGATGGATCGCGAGGAACACCTTTGTGATCGCAAACTATCGTGAATTACACGACATTCTCCACAGCGCGGAACGCTGGCCTGTCACAGGAGGGTGAGTTTCAGCTAACTGGCTAAGCTAACATAGCAAACATTGCCCTAGCATAGCCCGCTAATTCGGGTGTCTACAGCACCAGACTCGTAAAGTTGTCGTAATTACACGCAATATCTCCAAATACTGAACCGTCCCCACGTTTAACACGCCGTGTGCCACGACGGGAGAGTTTTATCTTATGACACGTAACTTAATCTTGCTAACGTCAACTTTGGTGTGTGGCTAACAAGTCAGCGTTTTGGAGCTGGCCAAACAGTGCGTTATTTGCGACACGGAAAGCGGGATACGAATTTAATGCGGGTTTCAGTGAGAAAGTGACAACGGCGGGCAAAACCCGCCGACAGATCCGCGATTCCTTCCCGGGTTGTGAAGTAGTTACCTTGCCTCAGGTAAGTGAAACTAAGCCGCTTGAACAGGGAACTTGCCATAGGTGGAACCCGGGATTTAGACGTATCCTTCAGACTGGGGTTCTGCTTTGGGCTTCACGTAGTAGTAGTTGTTGTTGTTGTTGTTGTTGATTTATTGTCCTCACCGAGAAGTGTCAATTTTCATTTATATCCAGACATCCCTTTCCACATACACACTTGAACAAACCTTATAGTTTTACTCAACTTCCATAGTTTTTGAAATAAATGTACACCTTTCTTGTTTACAGTTTGTGAATCTGCAGTAATGTTGATGGACTAGGCTGTCTGATTGTTCTTTCTGAACTTACCCAAGATATGAACCAAAAGTCACACTTGAAAACCGAATGTTTTAGGCGATGCGTTTATGTGGCTGGATAGTCATCGACATTTAATATAAATGACAAGGATGGTCCAGGATGTGATAAGGCTTTTATGTCGGGGAAGTGGACTGGCAGCCAAAGCGCTCTGCAGGCCCCAAACTGGATCCTATAGCTGTGTGAACAGGAAATGCAGGGAAATGTAGCGCAGTGAGTGCATGAATTGGGAATTCCAACCCTCCAGCTTTGTTGTCTTGTCCGGCTGCATTCTTGCGCAAGTGGACGTGGTAGTCAGACTGCAAGGGTGCCATAGGAAGGTATCACTTATCGTCCCTCACTTTTGTGATCGCTCATCCTCAGTTGAAAATTCCAACACGAGATATGACAACAAAGCTCATTCATTAACACATTAACAACAGTGTAGTGAAGAACAATGGCAATAATGAGGCACAGTCTCAAATGGTAATGAGGCTTTATTTCAGGGCTGTGGCAGCATCTGTGTGGAAGAGTGAGTTGTTCAGTGGTGTTGTGAGACAAAAGATGTCTGCTTGAACTGGGGGCTCTTTCTTCAAGGCAGGGAATGAAGTCTTGTGACTCGAGCTTCAGCTCTGCATCTGTTTGCAGCTGATCATCTGAGCTTGGACTTTGTAAACTTTCGTCAGCGTCGGTTTCCCTGTCGACATCTGTATCAGAGGAATAATGCCCCAAAATATGTTTATTTGATATGCTGCTGTAAGAAGGGACAGGGACAGTCCACGCTTCCTTCTGTCAACAATTATCAGGACCTAAAAAAATCAGTTTCAATCAAACAAAGGCTGGGTCTTCCTGGTTATTCAAATTACAAATTCTGAATATTCAGGCATTCAGCATGAGTGGGTACACATTTACACCACACACACACACACACACACACACACACACACACACACACACTTGATTTGCCAATGTGTATTTTGTAACAGAAATCATCCCAATAAAGATTTTGACTCGAGCTAAAGTTACAGAGGCAAAGAATACCCCACTATGAATCCTAAGCTTCTCCTCCTGTATGCTGGGGAAAGAAGCCACCGTGGGACCTGATCAGGCCGATAGTCTGGATTTCATGAGAACTGTTTCAGCTTGACGGCTCATCCTTGGTGCCAAAGACATGTGGTCCTGAAAGCCACGATGCTCCAAGTTCTCCTGTAATGCCTCATCATTTTAGAGACTCACTTCAATGGAGCCTTTGGGTCGAGGCTGAAATAATTGCTGGTTTTATAGCCATATGTCTATGTATATATATATATATATATATATACATCCTCAGTTGAGATGATGTAAAGTAACTGCAAAGGAGAGGTAGAGCTATAGATGTAAGTGTCACTTAAAGAAGAAGGGAGAAGACGAGCCGGGACACGGACGTCTTTCCAGAAGGGTTCACCTCATGTACTAGACAAATTCTTACATCATAGCTATGTATGGGCCATTGTTGACGATCACAGCGATAGCGTAGCAAACAGGTACAGAAGAGCTCGAACAAAGGGACAGTGTTAAAGCGATTGTTCCTTTTGTGCATTCTGAAGGTTTCAGGGGGACATTTCTAAAATATCTGTATCAAAACATTTAGTTGTCTGACACTATCCTTATATAAGGGTGTCTACCATAGTCTGGATCTCTGTTAAACATCTTGTTCAACCTTAAAAGTAAAAAAATTAAAGTGCACCAATGAGTAAACAGTATCATAAATGTGGTTCTCAACTCAATAAAAGACCCTTGGTTGTCGGAGTAGTTGGGAGCACTGGCATAGCAGGCTTGCAGTCTCGCTGGAGGTGGAGTTGGAGATGGGTGGTTAGAGGCAGGTGTTTCAGGGGTCCATGGTCAGAGAACGGTAACGTGATCTCGCTGTGAAGATGGCTCGCGTTTCATCTGTGGATCTTAAACTTGTCTTAACCTTTACCTGGAGCAAGTCGTAGCAGAAGGTACAACGGCGGCGTGCGACGTGAAGTGCGTGCGTGATTGCGGTAATCCTGGGATTTGCACAAAGTTACCGTGCTAACCCATTAATCCTGCTTCATGATATAGGGCTGTGGTGTACTGGATGCTTGGACAGCGGCCCCTGACTGAAGCAATATTTCAGAATCTTGGAAATGAATCAGAGGTATTATAATTGTTAGCTGCCACTGCAAGCATACCAAATGTGTGCCGGTTTGACGGGTTTTCCTATCATTGGAATGCTTGTCTCAAGTATGCATCTATGTCACAGTGAGCCACTGCTGTTAAATCGATGCTTTTGTTCGAGATTCTCAGGTGTGACATCTGTCTGCATAGCGGCCTCTTAGTTTTATGGGTTGCTGTTACTATATAAGAAAACGTACCTTGGCTCACCTCTGGATTTTACTGTGCTCTTTTCTAACTAATCCAGACCCACAAGAGGAATAAGAGTCTGTTGGAACCATTAAACCCTTTTGTATTTTGGATTTGAACACGTTTTCAGCAAAGCGTACCGGATTAAAGTAGTCCAGGTGCTGCATTGCCTCACCAGGGGCGGGAAAAGAGGAAAACCAATACATTTGAAGAATTGCCATTCACCTCAGACTACCCATTATTACGCTGGTGTGGTGTGCGACAGCACAACACGAGGAGAAAAGAGTCAGTTTGTGTGTGTGTTCAGTGTGGGATTGCTTTTAAAAATTGTCATAAAATCGCCCATTTCATTTAAATAGTTTGGAGAAGTATTTAATTATTCAAGTTCATTCAAGAAATGCACATTTTTAGGGATAACGGTTAACTTTCAGGTGAATCTTTGTCCAGCTCGTATATATTTTATAACGTTCGGCACGTTTAACTTTCATGCATGTGTAATTTCTGTAGTCTAGGTTTAGCGTTGGCTGATCCGTTCTCCTGAAATCTGAAGTTAGCAATAACGGAGGCCTAGAAAGAGGACTGATTCCAAAGGGGACACTTTAGGTGGACAAAGCATCTGGTCTGCTGACCCCTTTTCAAGCTGGAGATGCACCGTTGGACGTAAGCAGTCACCGAGGCCGGCTTTCATTTTGACAACAAGCCCTTTGATGGGTAACACACTTAAAAACAGAAACCTGCGAACAGAAATGGAAAACAGAAACGCCATTTACATGCAGTGATTTTATATAAGCCTTACTGAGGCAAGCCTTGCTCTTTCAGCTCTTACATTTTGAATTTGACTAATTGATGTCTTTCATTGTCTTTTGTTTCAGTTTTTGGACACACATGAAACAACTGTCCTGCAAATGAACAATCGGTGGGGGCTTTCAAGTCGCTGTCGCAGATCCAGATAGTTACTGGCGGCGGCGGCATTGCCCCCTTCCTCCCATTATGCCCAACAGCAGTCGGGCGGGGAGCCTGAAGGACCCCGAAATCGCAGAACTCTTTTTCAAGGAGGACCCAGAAAAGCTTTTCAGTGATCTACGCGAAATAGGACATGGCAGCTTTGGCGCTGTATATTTTGTAAGTATTTCACAACATGAGGCAACATTCAAAGTGAAAGCGGCGCAGCTCATTTGGGCTCCAGAGCTGATCAAAGGTACACGTGTAGATTGTCCATCAAAACGGAAAAACTCACTATTATTAATAATAATGCTGTACAAATTAGAATAAGTAAGAGCAGGACACAATGAAATAGGACATAATTCATTCATTTCTTTGATTTTCCATTCTGCCTGTAATGCAGTCGGGGACACGGTGGGGTCGTAGAGAGTTCCAATTAACCCGCAGCACGTTATTGGACCGTCCAATCAATATGCAAACAAGAACATCCCTGGCCTGAACGTATGATAATCATGTATGAACACAAAACGCCAGGAATACTTCAAAGACGGGAAAAGATAATCAATGAACGAACCATAATGCTCGCCGCACTCTGAGAGGAAGGGGTCCGACTCGCATAAAGGGCCAATTTCCATGTGTCTTGGATCAGTCCGCGTCCTCATTACGTGGCATCACGGCGGCGGTATGGTTTTGATACCGACGTGATCTGGTGAGAATAAGTGTCTTGTACTGTGTAACCGAACACAGTTTTGATCCATTAAAACCCCTCAAAGGCTACAAATAGTCAGACCAGTGCCTCGGGGCTGAAAAGACCTCTGACGGATTACATAACTTTGGGAACTCTGCGCCCTTACTTTGGAGAGATGTTGTCCTGTAACACCTTCGCTGCTTGTGCTCAATTGTAAAAAATATGTCCTTTTATTTTTTTCTTTCTATATTGAGCCACATTCTGGATTCAGCGCTCATGGACATTTTTGGACAGTCAAGTTGATGGCTGAACCATTGTTTGGCTATCCGGCCATGTTGCCCCTCCAGGTAGAGGCAGAACTCAGCATACTGGGCCAAGTGCTGCCTTTCTGAAGCAGCTGGTCCAGAGTAGAGACAAATATGAGAAGTCCCATCAGTTTTGTTCTTCCCCAAACCTTCTGAGGTGCTCTGAGAGGACACCGAGGTAAAGGTCCAGTCAAATGTAGTTGATTTTGATCCTCCAGAGCCTCTATGGGGACGTTGACTCTGAAGATGGAATTCTCCAACCATAATTTCTTTTGCGTATTTTTGTGCTTTCGGTATAATTTTCATGTATATTGTCATCTTCTAAATCCATCAATGGGGCTGCGTGGACCTCATTTGTTGAATTGGAGAGGATGTTTCAGCTCGTGTGTGTTTGAACATAAAGAGTGGTTAAAAACCACATCAGCGCTCGGCCTTAGGATTCTACTAACTACGATACCTGCACATTTTTTTGTAAAATCTCCAAGATACTTTTGATTCTTCCCCTTTAACACCCTGGATCCCCTGGAGGACAGATCCCAGGGATCTCAGGAAGTCATTCATGTGATACGAAACTGCACAAACTGAAACACAAAGCTGGAACTGTACAGGTGTCTTAGTGTTGAACCACAACTGTCTAATGAGCAGTATTTTCAAAAGTACTTTTTGATCAAAAGTAGAGTGCCTTATCACCTGTTGCTGTGCAATGTAGTTTCAAGTTCTCGAGGTTCAAATCCTCCACAAGCAGAGTGTACTTTTCAGATATCAGAGGCCCTTTCATCATTTTTAGTTTAGGGTTTCAATGTGAAAAAAAACAAGAATGATGTCACGGAGGAAACAGATGGGAGAGATTAGACCTGAACATACATTTGTTCCTCCTTGTCCTCACCTAGTTATTAAAACATTTTTTTTTTCCTTTTCTCCCAAGTGAGACGACAATGATATTAATGTCTCCCTGTATTGTATGCGATGTATAGAGATGTACACTGCGTACAAATACTACATGATATTTCCAAGAGGCAGAGAAACTGGGCTGTTTCATTTGCCAGAAAGCAGCATTGACAGAATTGAATATGTAAATATATTGAGTCCTGTGTGTCTCTCAGGCACAAAATGTGCGGACAAATGAGGTGGTGGCCATCAAGAAGATGTCCTACAGTGGAAAGCAGTCCACTGAGGTATGAAATCAATTTAGCTCAAGCAATTTTCTGTTGTGTCTCTTTTCATCTAACATGTCTGCCTTTTTTTTTAATTCTGGTGGTTGTTTTGTCAGAAATGGCAAGACATAATTAAAGAGGTGAAATTCCTGCAGCAAATCCAACACCCGAACAGCATAGAGTACAAAGGATGTTACCTCCGAGAGCACACCGCCTGGGTAAGAACCGCAGTGACAATGCACATCTGGCTAGCTGACAGGGCTGACTATTTCAGAGACCTGGAGCGGATAGCGTTGGTGGAAACCCAGCGTGACGGATCAAATTTGAATGTGCGAGGCACTGCGAGTCTGGTCTGGGCTCCTCTTTTTGGCTCCGACTGTGAGGGCCTCAGTTGGGAGGCGTTACATCAAGAGCGCCGCCTTCAGTGAGCAATGCTAATACTGCCTTTTCATAATGGACTTATGTCATTACAGCTTGTGATGGAGTACTGTCTAGGCTCTGCTTCCGATTTGTTAGAGGGTGAGTACAAAAACCTTATCAGTAGCATTTTGTAAGACTTCTTCTCATCAATGAAGTTTAATTCACTACACGGCCTGTTCGTTTTTCCCGTTGCAGTTCATAAGAAACCTTTACAAGAAATTGAAATCGCTGCGATCACCCATGGTGCTCTTAAAGGGTTGGCGTATCTTCACTCTCACAACATGATCCACCGGTGAGTGTTGGAAGCGTCGGTGACCAGGGTGCACCCTCGGTGATTCTGTGTGCTGTTTGAGCCGCTAAAGCGTTTCCTCATGTGTCTGAAAGGGACATCAAGGCAGGAAACATCTTGCTGACGGAGCCAGGACAGGTAAAACTCGCAGACTTCGGTTCTGCTTCCATCGCCTGTCCTGCCAACTCCTTTGTCGGGACGCCATATTGGTAAGCTGTAAAATAAGTGGCATGTTCCTAAAGCCGGAGTATGAACTGACGAGTCATCTACGTCTTTGGATTCTGGCTTTTCAGGATGGCCCCGGAGGTGATCTTAGCCATGGATGAGGGCCAGTACGACGGAAAGGTGGACATTTGGTCTTTGGGAATAACCTGCATTGAATTAGGTACTGTCACTGGTGTTCTCTGTGATTACTTTGATCTGTTTTCCCTTTTCTGATCCACGATCCATCCTCTCACCTTGTCACACCACATTCTGCTCGGTTTTAGCTGAAAGGAAGCCTCCACTGTTCAATATGAATGCAATGAGTGCCTTATACCACATAGCACAGAATGAGAGCCCGATGCTGCAGTCCAGTGAATGGTGAGTTCCACAGTTGCGTCTGGCTGAGCATTGTTTTCCCGAGGCAGACTGGGGTAACATCGGGTTTCTCTGCCTTTGAATCACCTGCTTTAGGACGGACTATTTCCGCCAATTTGTAGATTCTTGCCTTCAGAAATTTCCACAAGACAGGCCAAACTCTGAGGAACTGTTAAAGGTAAGGATGAAAACCTCTTTGAATGGATTCTCGTCGCCACATAGCACAGATGTTTTCAGGACGTGTACCATCTCCTCCCCCAGCACGCCTTTGTCCAGCGAGAGCGACCGGAATCGGTTCTCATAGACCTGATAAATCGGACGAAGGATGCGGTGCGAGAGCTGGACAACTTGCAGTATCGAAAAATGAAGAAGATCTTGTTTCATGAGACACACAACGGCCCCACCGCCGAGGCACAAGACGAAGAGGAGGTAGCTGCTGTGCTGAACCTGATTTGAACCTGTAGCCATCTGTCTCCTCCTCTGTCATCTCCAGTGAAGGCTGGCTGTGTCCTAGATTTTGTGGCAGCCTACGAGAGAGCCCAGCTTCAACCTGAGCTCTGCCCTCTGCTTATTTTTAGGAGCCGGAGCACAGCGTGGGCAGGACGGGTACCGTGAACAGCATAGGGAGCAACCAGTCCATTCCCAGTATGTCCATCAGTGCCAGTTCCCAGAGCAGCTCCGTCAACAGTTTGACAGATGCTGGCGACGACAAGAGTGAGGCGGACATGGAGGGAGACCACACGGTCATGTCCAACAGCTCAGTCATACACCTCAAACCGGTCAGAGCAATGGCAGATTTCTGCTTTATTTGGATGGAAACTGAGCCATCCTTTTTGCCGGTGTCCCATTGCTCTCAAGAATGTCCTTCAGATTTTTTTCTTTGTGTGTGTGAACTTTCAGGAGGAGAAGCCTTATAATGCCGAGTCCGAAGCTCACACACGACCAACAGAGCCGCAGTCTCCACCGGCACATACTCCACGACCAAAACGGAACCGAGAACACTTTGCCACCATACGCACAGCCTCCGTGGTAATTATGATGAAGTGCAGGGTGGCTGGATTATATCCAGAACCTCAGCTCTGTTTCAAAAAGACTAAAAAATAGTTCCAAGTCATTCTTTATGTTACCTTTTGTCTTCTTAACAACAACATCCTCCGCGAAACCACAATTGAGAGAGAGTGTGCTTTGTGTCGACCAGCTCACCCGTCAAATTAAGGAGCACGAGCAGGATTCTGAATTAAGGGAGCAGATCCTGGGTTACAAACGCATGAGGCGGCAGCACCAGAAGCAGCTGATGGCCCTGGAGAACAAGCTGAAGGCGGAGATGGATGAGCACAGACTGCGCCTGGACAAGGAGCTGGAGAACCAGAGGAATAGCTTTGCACAGGAGATGGAGAAACTAATCAAAAAGCACCAGGCGTCTATCGAGAAACACGTACGGTCCGATTGTATCCGTAAAAATCGATGTCCGAGTCCAAATCGGATCCTGCTTTGCTTTAATCCGGGCTTGTCTCTACGCTAGGCAAAAACCTTTAGCAATGATGAGAAGAAGTTCCAGCACCATATCCAGAGCCAGCAGAAAAAAGAGCTCAACAGCTTCCTAGAATCCCAGAAACGGGAGTACAAGCTTCGGAAAGAACAGCTCAAAGAGGTTAGCTCTTTTAGCCCCTTCCCCGTACGTTGCTCCCCAAAACACCACTCGCCCGCAGGGATTAATCAGAGTCCTCGATGTCTTCCGCTTCCTGCAGGAGCTGAATGAAAATCAGTCGACGCCCAAGAAAGAGAAGCAGGAGTGGCTGTCCAAGCAGAAGGAGAATTTCCAACACTTCCAGGCCGAAGAGGAGGCCAATTTGCAGCGCAGGCAGAGGCAATACCTGGAGCTGGAGTGCCGCAGGTTTAAACGGAGGATCCTGATTGCTCGCCACACCATCGAACAGGACTTAGTGCGAGAGGTCAGCGCCGTAGCCGACCGTCCTTGCCGGCTTTTCTGTCCTTGAAAACGACCCGTCGATCATTTCGTTCTTTCTTCCTGAATTATTCCTATTGTTTGTCAACCCACGTGCGCATAATCAGGAGCTCAACAAACGCCAGACCCAGAAGGACTTGGAACACGCCATGCTTCTCCGCCATCACGAGTCCATGCAAGAGCTGGAGTTCCGCCAGCTCAATACCATCCAAAAAACCAGGGCCGAGCTGATCCGCCTGCAGCACCAGACCGAGCTCACTAATCAACAAGAGTACAACAAGAGGAGGCAGGGGGAGCTGAGGCGGAAACACGCCATGGAGGTCCGCCAGCAACCCAAGAGCCTCAAGGTGAGAATCTGGTTGAAGAGCTTGCGCGTACACTTGTTATTCAAAAATAGCAACGGCGGAGCATCTGAACAAACAGAGCAACACGTCCGAAGCTCGGGTACGACCGGTACCGTAAGCGGGGCGATCAATAGATTTCCGTCGTTGCCAGTGTCGTTCTCCTCGTGATGTCGTGTCCAGAATTGCACTTGAAGGTCCCTTGGTTTGAGTGGAAACGTTACTGTGACTGTAAAAATGTCCCTCGCTTTATGTCAGTCCAAAGAGCTCCAGATCAAGAAGCAGTTCCAGGACACGTGCAAGATCCAGACCAGACAGTACAAGGCGCTGAGGAATCATCTGCTGGAGACCACACCAAAGTCAGAGCACAAGGCCGTGCTGAAGCGTCTCAAGCAGGAGCAGCACCGCAAACTTGCCATCTTGGCAGAGCAGTATGACCACTCCATCAACGAGATGCTCTCCACTCAGGCGGTCAGTCCAGCCATTTTAAAAGCCTCGGGTTCTAGAATAAAGTCCTGGAGGTGCAGCGTTATCATATTCGGACACATTTAGTGATCGTGATCAAATCATCCACGGTCCTTCGTACGTTTGTCTCCTGGCTGTAGCTACGTCTGGACGAGACTCAGGAAGCCCAGTGCCAAGGCCTACGAATGCAGCTCCAACAGGAGCTGGAGCTCCTCAACGCCTACCAGAGCAAAATCAAGATGCAGAGCGACGCTCAGCATGACCGTGAGCGCAAGGACCTGGAGCAGAGGGTCTCCCTCCGCAGGGCCCTGCTGGAACAGAAGGTTTGTCCACCGCGTACGTCGAGAACTTAAGTAGATGTGCTCGGAGACAGCTGGCATCGGGCTCACCATCACCGTGCCAAGGGGTCTGGTCTTTCTCAGGGCACACCGTATTCTGCAGATGTGTGAACGCCGGCAGGAGATCTAAAACGGTCATAATGACACCGAGTTTGTGGAAGAAAACGATTTACTGCAGAGGCTCAAGAATGAGAAACAGCCTTAACCGTGTCTGGGCCACTCAGTATTGATGCCACAGCAGATGCAGCAGAAAGTCCAAACTCGTGGACTCCGTGTCCTGTGCCGCCTCTCTGTTTAGTATCAGCCCACCCTTGCGAGGTCGCGGCTGGAGCCGTGATTTGCAGGCATCGGTCGAAGCCTTTTGTAGTGGGACACATCTGCGAGCCCAAGCAGAATGCCGTCTTGGCTTTCAGCTGGGTTTCCGGGCTATCCAGTGAGATCACTTTTTAAGAATTTAGTTTTAGCATTTCAAAGGCCCACCATATGTCTCCAGTCAGTTGGAGTGCAGCGGGTACACATTGGACAGAGCCAGAAGCATGAACTAATGCATCAAGTGGCGTCAGTCCACTTTCTACACAGCCGTTCATTCAGACCCACGGATCGGAAATTGGCCTCAACAACTTGTGCATGATTTCTATTGGGCAGCACCAGAAGACAAAATAGGTGGTTTGTCAGCAAAAAGAAGTCAACTCTCTAAGTTGCTCAGCCTGAAATGTGTCGGCAGCCAAGATAGTTAACATGTACCTCCTCCTTCCAGATTGAAGAGGAGATGTTGTCCCTGCAGAACGATCGCTTGGAGCGAATCCGGAGCTTATTGGAACGCCAAGCCCGAGAGGTTGAGGCCTTTGACTCCGAGAGCATGCGCCTGGGCTTCAGCAACATGGTGCTAGCCAATATCTCCCCCGAGGCCCTCAGCAACAGCTTTCCCGGGGCTCCGGGGAGCTGGAGTCACCATCAGCAACCGCACCCCTCTGGGTTTTCTCCGGGGCAACACTGGAGCAGCGGCAGCTTGGGAGCCGGCTCGAGCCACCAAAGCAAACGTCACCACTACTACTCGAGTCCGGGAGGGTCGCCCATGCAGCAGGGATGGGGGCCGGGCACGCCGGGAAGCGGGGGGCCCCAGCCCTGGAGCCGCTCCTCGCCCGTATCCATAGTCTCCCGCAACAGCGGAGGTGTACAGAACAGCCCGCAGGCCATGGGGAGGACACCGTCAGGAGCCCGCGGAGAGCAGGCCATGAGCAGGAGCACCAGCGTCACCTCTCAGATATCTAACGGGTCACATCTCTCCTACACATGAGTCCTCCCCCAGTCCAAATCCAGAGATGTGGAGTCCGGCAGGGCCCCCCCTCCCCCCGTACACATGTGGATGTGTCAATGAATACATGTCGCTCAGGTCAAAAGGGCTGAAATAGGCACGGCCCCCTCCCACCCCCACCCCCCAATCCAGTTCATCAGCACCCACACAGATCCTTACGTTTATGTTACATCAGAGATTTGAGTGTCAATGTGTAATACTCCCTTTTTTTTTTTTTTTTTTTTTCTTTTTTTTTTTTTCCAGCTTTCTCCTTCAGAATGTTTTTAAAAGTACATGTGTTTGTGCTGTTCATAGCCATTGCTCTCATTTTGCCATGAAACACTTTTGAAAGCCCCGGAACGGATGTCAA
>CAAKHD010007854.1:35344-56868 GCA_901007705.1 Fistularia tabacaria
CAGCTCACACGCCCCCACCCCAAGCCCTCCCCTTCTCTTACCTCACATTTTTCAGTTTCCATTTTTAATACCCCCTTTTTTTTTTTTTTTTTTTTTCTTTTTTTTTATTTCCAGCTTTCTCCTTCAGAATGTTTTTAAAAGTACATGTGTTTGTGCTGTTCATAGCCATTGCTCTCATTTTGCACATGAAACACTGTTGAAAGCCTCGGAACGGATGTCAATCGCAGTCTGCCCCTCGCCCCCCCCCAGCCCAGGTCACGTTCAGATATACACTGGCCAATACTGATGGTGGTTAAAGACAGCCGTCTCACAGGAAGACGCTTCGCTGTTGTCACACCAGCCTGCTGTAATGGTCATTGTGGAAATATTTAGATGCCTCCTTTTTAGTTCAGAATTAATTTTTTTTTCCTTTCTCACCAGCCAACATGAGACCATAAAATCAGAACCAAATAAACTAATTAGATGTGTTCCGATTCTGTTACACCACTACTACTGTGCCTTTTAACCTTTTTATTCTAGAAGCTAGTCTTAGGTGTTTATACTTTGATATTCTAAATTGTATGAGCGGTTTGAAATCAGTGCTAATGTATATTTAGTTAGGTCGACTTTAATTCTGTTACATACCTGCATTCGTAGTTCCAGGTGTCCTGAATACTTTCCTTTTGGTTTTCATTATTTTATTCAATGTGTATGCAGTAATGTTGGCTCAAGTCATATAAATTCGGAGAAGCTGAAAAGGAAAGCATATCGTTTAGCTCTTTTAGAGGTGTGTTTTGCCAGCGGTGAAGTGCGCTCAGCAGAATATCACTGCGCGTGGTCACCAGAGAGAGGAAAAACCCATACGTATTTGCCTTTGAAAACAATCATTGTATTGATAGCTTGATTTTTATTAGTGCCTTTTTAAACTGCTGCCTTTGTGAAGCACTTTATACTGCTAAATATTTGTAAAAAAAAAAAAAAAAAAACAACAACAAAAAAACAAACAAAAAAAAAGGAATATTTGACTTATTTTTTTTGCAAAGCACCTGGCGGACGAGTGTTTTGTTGGTACGTGTGTTGCCGGGGATGAGTCGTGGGCGGTAACCCTGGCTGTTACGTTCAGAAGTACAGACCGACCCTGGTGTTTGGGAACATTCAGTATGCAGGTTGAACCATTTCCCCGCCCTCTTGTGCTTTGAAACCACAGCTGTTGATTTTGTCCTCTGTGTTTATGCTGACTTTTGAATGATAGGATCCTGTTTTTTCGGTAGTTTCCTCCGAACGAGCGGAGCGGAGAAAACTGCGGAGTCCAAAATGTACCGGCAGGTAGCTTGAGGTTATTGTCATGACCATGACAGCAGGCTTGGCACTACTAAGAAAAGTACAACACTGTTTAAATGTTGAATCGCAGTTGAGCAACACTAAATGTAAAAGGTGCTAAGTTACAAATGTTGGGCCATCTCATTGAACCCGAGGTCAAGGGTGACTGAATCAAGCACATGTTGATGACATTGTAAAATATATATGTAAAATTCAACGCACACTCTGTAAGAAAAGGCAAAAGCAAAATTGAATAAATGTGGCAAAAAGCACTTAGATATTTACTTTGATTCCCCTGCCAGTTCCTTTTTGATTTTTTGGGATTTTTGTTTGTTTCTTTTCACTCACTCTGTCTTAGCGGGTCACGAATTGTTCCGCCTCTGTTGAAAGGAGACGTTCCCACGCGGAAAACGCTTCATTCGAAAAGCCTTTAAAACAACATCTCTCAGATCAGACTCGAAAAAGCCAATCGATCCAAATGGGAACGACGACGGGCCGTCTGGACGGAGCTCTGTCAGATTCGGACGGACTGGCGCTCGCCCAGAGCTTCGCTGCGTTCCTCCAAATCTGCCCGCCCAGCCATTTCTTTTCCTGTCGCTGTCACATCGATGACTGAAACATGCTGGATCTTTTCTTTCCAGGGCGGGACTTCTGGGTGTACCACGTGTATATATCCTATCACAGCAACTTACACATGGTTTGCCCTCAAACGTTCTTTAAAAGCTACGTGACTTGTTCCAGCTACTGTAACACAACCGTTTGTATTCAGCATTGTGTCTCGGATTCATTCATATTTGCTACGAAAAGGGGAATGTATTTATCACGATCGAGGGTCCTCCCTTAAGTCAGAAGCCGAGGCCGAGACTTTGAATGTTCGGCCGATCGAACCTCGCCTACCTTCGCCAACCTTCAATCTTGTCTGCGCTCTCTGTGTGACACCCCCCCCTCCCTTCGGCGTTGTTCCCGCGAGGAGACGGGATGTTGTTTATCATTGTTGTAAGACCACTTCTCCAGCCTGGGTTGTTTTTTTGTTTTGGTTTTTTTTTTTGTTTTGGTTTTTGTTATTTTATTTTCATTTTTAACGTTGATGTCAGATTTTGTCCTACTGACTGAAAGGATGGGTGGAATACTGAATGAGGACTGGCAACAGAGAACGTGGGTGGAGATCTTTCCCTCTGGTCAAACACTGTGCCATGGCTCGGTTGCAAAGTCCCCAAAGCCGCTGCATTGGCTCTTGCCCCGGGATTATGGAATCCCTGGGCAAACAGTATGAAATAGATGCGACGGAAATGAGGTGTGAGGTGTGCGAACACACCAGGCTTGTCTGAGGGCGTGTTCAAACCTCCAGAAAAGATGTCAGTATTCTTATTTTGGCACATTACCACTACGAATCATAACCTGTATTAAAATGTATAGATGACGGAATTGTATGAGAGTTTATGAAGATACTACATGAGATGGTAAAGTACTAAAAGTGGATTTAAATTGTGTAAAAAGATTGATGAGAGGAGTGAGAATAGGGTCAAATGTACTTTGTTGTTTGTATTATATTTACCATGTGTTGGCAGAGGGATATTGAACAGAAATCAGCTGTAATAAAGTAATTTTAGTATAATTTGTCTCCTGTTTTACGTGATGTGAACTGTGTTAAAAATATGACCGAGCACCTTTTAACGGTTCCTCACTGACGGCTTCCGGCTAAAACCTCTGCCCTTCCGTTGCCTCTCACTGGGGCACTTCCTTCATTTTCCCTTGTCCTCCCCCATCAGCGCTGAGATTGGCTGCTGCTGGCTGCTGCTGGCTGCTTCCCCCACTCCTCCGTCTCTTATCCACTGTCCCGAGCCATGGTGGGATGGTTGACCACAGCCGAGCTGCTCGCAAGGTTTCACGCAGACCTGGATCCTTTGTTGCGGGACCTCAGATGTTCCCTGGATGAATGGAAGGGTGGCTCTGCCGCCTGATGGAACCTGGGTCCTCTCTCTTTTCGGTTTCTTCAGCTCAGAGCGTTTGACCACATCAAAAAGATAGTTATGGAAGCCACGACTGTTCAAGGATTTTCTGATGTTCTCCATACGTGTCCTCCTTGGCGGTACAATGTTCTAACATGCCCACTTTGTGTATTGAAGGTTGACGATAGTCACCTGCCATCTTCGCCGTCCCTTGTTGTCTCCATGGAGCCGCCCTGGTTGCGATGAAAGACCTTGTCCAGCATGTTGATCTTGCTTTCCTCAGTCGATGGCGTCGTTGTGGGTTGTGAATTCTCCAGTCCAGTGTGATCTGATTGGGAGAAAAAGGTGTCCTCAGTCCCAGAAGGATGGTCCAGTGTTGGATGTGGACTCGGCTAATCCCTCAAAATGCTCCAATGGCTGCTCCTTCCCTCTGGAGATACATCAGGATCTCAATCTGCTTTGTTGACCTCCGCCAACGTGGAGGCAAACAACGACTAGATTTAGAACATGATCATTATTTCATTATCTGTTCCACTTATCCTGCTCCCATGGTCCCGGGGGGTTGGAGCTGATCCCTGCTGTCACTGGGAGAGAGGCGAGGTTCCCTCTGGACCGCTTCATCACAGGGACGTCTGGAGACGTCCAACCACTCACCCTCTCATTCACACGCAATGGAAACAACATACGTACCTCCTGCTCATTTTTGGACCGTGGGAGGAACCCGGAGAACCCTGAGGAACCCCACGCAGACACGGGGAGAACATGGAGACTCCACACAGAAAGGCCTCCCGTGGGAATCCAAGCAGGGAACTTCAGGCTGTGAAGCAGAAGTGAGCATGCATTGTTGCGTAGTATAGTGCAGTGTATCGTAGTTCAGTGTAGTGTAGTGTATTATAGTATAGTGTATTGTAGTGTAGGGTATTATAGTAAAGTGTAGTGTATTATAGGATAGT
Source organism: Fistularia tabacaria (assembly GCA_901007705.1). Lineage (NCBI taxonomy): Eukaryota > Metazoa > Chordata > Actinopteri > Syngnathiformes > Fistulariidae > Fistularia > Fistularia tabacaria. Next base: position 39,546 of record CAAKHD010007854.1, read on the forward strand.
GTATTGTAGTGAATTGTAGTATAGTGTACTGTAGTGTATTGTAATACAGTGTAGTACAGTTTAGTGTATTGTAGTATAGTGTAGAAAAGTACAGTGTAGTGTAGTATTGTGTAGAGTAGTACAGTACTGTGTAGTGTAGTACAATGTATACAGTGTGGCATCATGTAGTGTATTCTAGTACAGTGTAGTGTAGAATTGTGTAGTGTATTGTAGTACAGTGTAGTGTAGTAATTTGTAGTGTAGTGTAGTATTGTGTAGTGTATTGTAGTACAGTGTAGTGCAGTGTATTATAGCATAGTATAGTACAGTGTAGTGTATTATAGTACCATATAGTACAGTGTAGTGTAGTGCAGTGTATTATAGTATCATATGGTACGGTATAGAGTATGGTATTGTAATATATTATAGTATAATATAGTAAAGTGTAGTGTAGTGCATTATAGTATGGTACAGTACAGTGTAGTGTAGTGTAAAATAGTGTAGTGTAAAATAAATTGTAGTGTAATTAAGTGTGGTGTATTGTAGTGTAGTACAGTGCAGTTTATTGTATTGTAGTACAGTACCGTGTACTTTAGTATTGCGTATTGTAGTGTAGTGTAGTGAAGTAAATTGTGGTGCACAGCAGCCAGACGACCGCTCCAAGGCCCCGGTGAGGCCGCGGCGGGCCCGCGGACCGCAGCTTGGAAGCTTTGGAGCGGAAGCGCAGCGTGACGCGCGGAGAATAGTAAACAAACGGAGTTTGGCCGAAGCCCCGTGAGGAATGACCGCACAGCACGGTAAGTACGCTTTCCACGGGGGGGCTCCGGGCGGCCAGCTCCGCCCGGGGGGGCCCGTCGAAGCCCCGAAGCCGCTCGGCGCCCGGCGGGAGTGGGCCTCGGCTCGGCGGCGGTGCGGGGAAACACCGCGTTGCGTTCACGGACCGACTCCCAGAGGGCGTCCAGGCGGCTAGCTAGGCGCTAGCGGGCTAACCCGGAGCGACCAACGACCTTTAGCGGAATTTCTGCTCTTATATCCCCGCCCGTCACTGCAAACCTCCGGTTTATTCACATCATTCAACACAATTTACGGATTCCCGGCCGCGGAGAGACCGGCCTCACGGCTTTGTTGGCCGGCAGAGACACACATGAACCCCCGGGCTAACGTTCAGGTGTAAACATAGAAACACTGCCCAGTGCAGGCACACATATCCTGCTAACACTGGACGAAGGGAAATGCAGTATAGCTCCTTTTACGTTACACGGTGTACAGAAAAAAACCCCACAATGAATAACAGCACCATGCTTATTGGAAAGACTGTGGATGTGTTGTTTTCCAAAGGGTTAAAATGAACCAGGATTGTCGGGACAAATAAAACCCGTAGATGTCATTCACATTATTGCATCACCGAATCAGGATTGTTTTAAAAGCCGCAAAGGGAGTCATGATGTGTTGTTCTTTCCTCCAGGGTTCCAGGATGTTGTGTGAGGTCCTTTTCTCATCCTTGTGGTTCCTGTTTGTCATCTTCTGGGTGGAGACCATCAGCGTATGGCTGTTCCTCTCCATGTTCTACCAGGACCAAGCGCTCTACCACTGGGGAGATGGGTAAGGCATCATTTATCCCACCACCGCTTTGTTTCACACACCCTCACGTCAGTCTCAAAACGAGATTGCTCGAAGACAACACGTCCAAATTGAGATGTTGTTTTCACGGCTCGAAATCCCAACAGGCTCTCTTAATGACACTTTCCATTCAGAGCAGGTCAGGACCGCAAAAACACAGCATCACCCCCACTTGGAAAAAAATGCTTCTTACTCGTGCAGAAACCTCGGATCCCAGCTCTGTGCGGGCGGCCTTCTGCCTCGACCAGAGAGTGGGACGTAGAGAAAGCAGGAGTCTGAGAGACAGAGGGTTGGAAGGACAGGTACACAGGCTCTATGACCACCAACCAGTGGTGGGTGCCTGGTGAGACGCTGCAGGAGATCAAACCATCCCTCCTGGCAAGAAGAAGCAGAAAGACCTGAGAGAGTCAGGGGACCCCCTGTCAGGCACTGATGAAGGGACATTAGTGCAGATGGGGTCGAAAGAGTGGGAGGAATGAGCAGTGTATTATGGGATATCCCTCAGCAGACTAAGCCTTTGGCTGCAGAACGAGGTGCTAGGCCAATGCTAACCGAGCAATCCCTGTGGTCGAAGCGCTTTACACTGGATCACCTTCACCCATGCAAGGTGCTAAGCATGCCATTGGGAGCAGTGTCTTGCCCAAGGGCATTCCAGCACATAGACAGGAGGTTCGAGAATCGAACCACCGACCTTCAGACCGGAGGGACGACCGCTTTCCCAACTGTGCCACAAAGGCCCCTTTCAAAGAGCAGGTATCAGTATTTTCGTGCCTGTTGAGTTGAGTGGTTCAACAAGAACTATTTATTTCAACCCTCTGTATGTGTGAAACATACGGAAGTATTGACAAGAAAGTTGACTTTGACTTAAAAAAACTTTAAAATGGCAAAAAATATGAGTGGATGAAATCCACTGAGGCAGCTGTCCCTGCCGGCCTCGTTGGTAAGAGTCACGACTGAAGCAAGCCGCTTCTCTGAACTGGATATTGATCAGCAGCAACAGAACGTGGGTCACCTTTGACTGTGAAAATACCACGATGTCATTTTCTACAGAGGCAGTGCTGATCTTTTTTTAATTTAATGGATGAAGTCAAATCATCCACACAATTCATTATGAACTGAGGCATTGCTCACTCCAACAATGCCTTAATATAGAAGACGAGAAGAACATCGCTTCGACTTTGTAAGTTGTCATTGCGAGTTTAATAGCTCTTATGTACAATATGTTACTGAGCACTTAGAATATAAGATAGGATAAGATAATACTTTATTGATCCCCATAGGGGAAATCCGTAAGTTACAGCAGCTCAACAATAACAATATCATTAAATACGAGTGTAAATATAAATAAGAGAGACACTTGAAAGATATTCAAAAATTATCTCATAAAAAAAAATGAATAAATAATAGGTAGCAAGATGAACAACAAAGGGGACAAAATAAACAATGGAATGAAAAATGAAAAAAAAGAAAAGAAATAAAAGAACAACCTCTGCTTTCTCGATACAGGGTATTTGCAGATGATTCTGGGCAGATGATTTACATGTTAAGCAGGTAAGAACTGTGATTTGAGCCTCACTAATTTGGTGTTTGTCCCTGCAGCCTGACCTTTTTTTTTTTTTCCCCCCTCCGTTCACAGAGTTGACAACCACATACCGAGAGAAATGCAAACCTGAGGCACGGGACGTCGACGAACTCCACTGAACGGGCACTAAAGAGAAGGCTAATGCTGTAACGTGACGAGCAATGGAAAGCAGTGCTTCTCCTTTGCGCCGGCTGCCTGGCACACTGATGTGCTCGCTCCGAGTTGATAAATATGGATCCGCATTTAACATTAGGTGGTGGGGAGTTGCGGCAAGACCGAAAGGTGCATCTCGGCCTCTGAAGGCCCTTCAGGATGTTTCACACCTACCATTGTAACATTTATATTTTCACCAGTGTCGCAGAAAACACTTGGGTTGTACAGAATGTTTTTCAATCGTTTTTCTTTCCTGTCTTAAAACTCCATGATGAGACTCGCTCCAATAGAAATGCTTTATTTGCACTTCGATGGTGTTTCTCTCATCACCCTGCCCTTCAATGCAACTAGCCTCATTTGAATAAAAGAGTTACACTGCAGTATATTCAAATGAATGTAATGAACAATTAGAGCGGGAGAGTGACAAAACCCTTCAAAAGAAGTAATTTAAACATGCTACATGGAAGAGCCTCTTCCTTTGAATTTATTGCGAATTCGGATCCGAAAGACAGGCGATCACAGGTCTGCGTTCTGGTTCGCGCAGACCAGATCGACTCATCAGCACACAGTAACATTTGTTTGTGTATGATTTATAATTTACATCATTTCTTTGTGGGGCGGGGAGAATAAAGGTGAAAAGAATTTCTGTAAAATGTGTTTACTCCCTTTTCTACACCTTGTTTGCTTGGCTATTAAAAGGACTGCCTTGAAAAAACGGTCTTCTTCTTTTCCTTTGGGCTTTTCCCTTCAGAGTCATATATTCACTATCCCTCCTCTGTCCATGACCCAACCATCTCAGTCTGGCTTCTCTGAGCTTCTCTCCGAAACATCCCTCCGATGCACTCATTCCTGATCCTCTCCATCCCAAGTACTTGAACTCCTCCACCTTCTTGATCTCCACTCCCTGTAGCCTCCTTGTTCCACCCAGGTGCCTCTCATTCACACACGTATATTCTGTCTTGCTGTGACTAACCTTCATTCCTCTCCTTTCCAGAGCAAACCTCCACCTCTCTAGATGTTCCTCCGCCCGTTGGATGCTCTCACTACAGATCACAATGATGAAATGTACTTTAATGATCCCATGGTTGGGAAATTGTTTCGCAGCAAGACATGCAAGGATAAGACAGTGACAAGCTAAAAACCAAAATATCAAAAAAGTCAAATAAAATTAACTGAAGTGGAAAAGAATGAAGTATAATCTGAGGGCAAAAAATTAGAAGGAATAAATAATGAGCAAAGTGGCAAGTGGATATTTTTTTCTCAGTCACTGATTAAGTGAGTTATTGTACATAATGTCATCTGCTAACAGCATGGTCCATGGAGATTCCTGTCTAACATCATGTGTCTGCCCGTCCATCACCACTGCAAACAAGAAGAGGCTCAGAGCTGCTCCCTGAAGAAGTCCCACCTCCACCTTGAACTTCTCAACACCTCACCACCGAACACCTCCACTGTTTCACAGCTGCTCTGACGCGTTGTTTTTCAAAAACGAACCGACGGGCCGCCTTGCAGTACCGCGGCGGGAACCACAGGGGGCGCTGTTGCAAAACCAGCACGCTGGTCGACGCTGCGTCCACATCCGGGTCACACGGCCTGACTGACGAACACACCGTACGGCAGGCGGGACCGGAACCGGAAGCAGAGGCGCTCCGCGACGCGTTTGTGTCCGTCCGTGGGGAACGGTAGCGTCGTATATTTGAGGACGGGCAGTCCCGCAGGGGGAGCTAACGCTGGTAAACATGGCTCCGACGATCCAGACACAAGCCCAGCGAGAAGACGGCCACAGGTGAGCGAGTGCCGTTTAAAGCCAAATGTTTTTTTTTTATCGCTAATTACTTGCTGATATATCAAATTTAAAGCTGAAGAGGGAACCGGTGTAGAAACTGCAAAGAGGCGTTTGTGTCCGTGAACGCAGCTCCATGTAAACAAATGAGCGGTAGAGTGAGGCTATCACATGCTAACGCGACCGTTAGCGAGCCTAACGCGTTTGAACGATTATATTTCAACACGCGATGACATTTATTGCATATTGATAAATCAATTGTTTCTTAAATTGACTCAAAGTCAAAGCAGAACCACGGTGGGAAGATTGTGTGAGCACTGACCGTGGCCTGAGAGCTAGCGGCGGTTCTCGACGTGACCTGAAGCCGGGGGGAAATACTCATATTCCACTTAAAAACACATCAGTAACAGCTGCAAGAATCATCATATATCAGGAATAAATCCTGCATTAAAAGCACAGAATTACTAACAAGTAAATTAGTGTCATGCATTTAGTTCTATGCTCCACTTGTACGTTTACTTGCTTACCGACAGTCGGACTTAAAATGTACTGATGTTGAGAATTGTTGGGGTATAAGTCATGTTTGAGAAACATTTAACTTAAAAATATTTACTTACTTAAAAATCCTGCTTTGTACATCTTGCAAAATCCTTGTTGTAGAAAACTCATGCAAGTTTTGTGGAATTCAAAGAGAGTGAAAGCACACTGTTCGCGATATGAAGCAAACCCATAAATTGTCATTGCTAGTTAAAAACCTGCTGAAAGGCATCAAAGTGACGAGTACTGTGGCGAAATGCACACTGAGAGATTGTGTTAGTTGTTAACTAATTGCTGTTTTCTTCTTCAGTCGGCCATCGTCTCACAGAACAGTACCAGAGAGGTGAGTCATCGATCAGTGGGGTAATACACAGGTCGTGTGCTGGGGTAGTGAAGGTACGTGGAAATGGCTTGTGAACTGAACCCGTCTCCGCCGTCGTGTCCTTGGCAGGTCAGGAGTGGTTTGTAGAGTGAAATACTGCAACAGTCTGCCTGACATCCCCTTTGACCCCAAGTTCATCACATATCCATTTGATCAGCACCGGTAAGTGCCACATTTCCCACTTGGGTCTCTTCATGCAAACCGTGACAAATACCCACCCGGCGTGACAGGTGGCGTTTTCCGCCGGCAGGTTTGTACAGTATAAAGCAACATCTCTGGAGAAGCAGCACAAGCACGAGCTCCTGACAGAGCCGGACCTCGGAGTCACGATCGATCTCATCAATCCAGACACGTACCGCATTGATCCCAACAGTGAGTCGTCCTTGTGACACGCATTCCTCTTCATGGCTGAGATACAGCGATTGTTGGCGAATGGGCAAAGGCCCCCCGGACTCAGAGGTCTTTCATATTTTTCAGTACTGCTGGATCCTGCTGATGAAAAGCTGTTGGAGGAAGACATCCAGGCTCCATCCAGTTCCAAGAGGTAATAGAACCAAAGAAGCGGCCACACGTTCCCAGTGATACGCTTAGCGATGGTGCATTTTACCTCCTTCTCCTCCCTGTCAGATCCCAGCAACATGCCAAAGTGGTGCCGTGGATGAGAAAGACCGAATACATCTCCACAGAGTTCAACAGATATGGTGTCTCCAATGAGAAAGTGGAAGTCAAGTAAGTTGGCCCTGCTCCCCCGAGATGGCGCAGTGGGGAACGAGACGTGTAACCTCGACACGTTTTGTGTCCAGAATTGGCGTGTCCGTCAAGCAGCAGTTTACAGAGGAGGAAATCTACAAGGACAGAGACAGCCAGATTTCTGCCATTGAAAAGACCTTCGAGGACGCACAGAAATCAGTGAGTGTATTTTTAACAGTGCATTAGGATATTGTGAAGATGCAAACACATTCCTGCCCCATGACCGAATGCATGCAGAACACAGAGCTCCTACAGTGCCGTTGGGTAATCGACAGCCCAAAGTACAATTGAGACGTGTTCTGGCTGAGCTCACACAACACATAGAAGTATTCTTTGTGTTGTGATTTTACCAGGTTGACAAGTAAACATCTTCCCTCAGCTGGATGAACAAGTATTTGATGAGTCTGCGAGTATCTGAAAGACCTTTTTGTTTTTAGATTTCGCAGCACTACAGCAAACCCAGAGTCACCCCAGTGGAAGTGTTACCTGTGTTCCCAGACTTCAAGGTGAGCACGACCTCTCAACCTTTTCCCTGTGCTGCTCCTCTGACGGACTCCCTCCTGATCCTCCACATCTTCATCTCCGCCGCCTCCTGTCTTCTCCCCGGTGTCTCCAAACCAGACACCGTGGCTGCTCTCACCTCCGTCTCCTCCGTCTTTCCCTTCATTCTGGCCCGTACTCTTTAATCACCCCTGACACTTTTGTCCACCCGCTCCGACCTGCTATCACACATTCCTCCACCTTCTCCGTGTCTCTCTGGACTGCTGACGGCCGGTGCTTAAAATCCTCGCCCCTTCTTCACCTCCACTCCCTGAAGCCTCACCGCTACGCTCGGTTGCCTCTCATTCACATATGTATTCTGTCTGGCTCCATCTGTTCAGGGACTACAGATGATTAGCTTCTTGGCTAACTCCGCCACGTTTCCATGAATATTTATCAGAATATTTATTAGCCGTCTCTGCTAATTGAACCCACTGATATTGTGAGTGGTTCCCGTCCCCTCTGGATGTGGATGTGACCGTTCCTTTCCCTGTCCGCAGATGTGGATCAATCCGTGCGCTCAGGTCATTTTCGACTCTGACCCTGCACCCAAAGACATCTCCGGCCCGGCGGGAGTGGAAATGATGTCTCAGGCTATGATCCGGTATCGACGATACGAGCCCGCACATCACCGAGTATTTCACCGGGGTTTTACTGCTATGAAAACTAATTTTCTCCCGTGCATCACAGAGGTATGATGGATGAGGAAGGAAACCAGTTTGTGGCCTACTTCCTGCCAAATGAAGACACACTTCGCAAACGCAAGAGAGACTTTGAGGAGGGCATGGACTACATGCCGGAAGACCTGTAAGTGAACGGTCAAACCCCCCCCATGTGCATTCGACCGGCGCCGTGTTGCTTTGCTTGTCAGCGTTTCACCGTGCTGTGTGCTTTCAGGTACGACTACAAGATTGCCAGGGAGTATAACTGGAACGTGAAGAACAAAGCCAGCAAGGGTTACGAGGAGAACTACTTCTTCATCTTCAGAGACAGAGACGGGGTTTACTACAACGAGCTGGAAACACGGTGGGCGCGTCGATCGGGGGGAGCCGTCGCTCACGGCCATTTTCAGTGTGGTCGAATTGACTTTTTTCCTTCCTTGCAGGGTGCGTCTGAGCAAGAGAAGAGCCAAGGCCGGAGCCCAGTCCACCACAAACGCCGTGCTGGTTTGTAAGCACAGAGAGATGAATGAGAAGGAGCTGGAAGCTCAGGTGAATGTCCCTCCCCTCTCTGAGTCATTGATTTCTACTTGTGTGTCTTATTATTTCAAATGTCGTAGAACACGACGGAACAAGGCGACTGAGGATCTCTGCACCCAACTGGGTGGAAAGCAAAACTTTTCATAATTACTGACCAACAGTTCATTTTTATGTGACTTTTTCAGAGAATAACAGAGCATCCTCCATTTTTACAGCACCGATAACTACATTAGGATTATCAAATTGTAGTTTTTGCAGATGAAATCGTGCGCCTGTGCTAAGACAAAAACAAGGGCAGAGTTTGCCGCGGTCCTCGGCCAATCACAGCCGTCGGCCAGAACCCCGCCACCACCTCTGGAGCTTTCGTTCCTCATCAGGCTGATGATAGAGAGGAACTGATGGCGTCTTCTCTCCTCTGGTTTGCAGGAAGCACGTAAAGCTCAGCTGGAGAACCACGAGCCAGAAGACGAGGAGGAAGACATGGACTTGGACAAAGACATGCAGGACTCGGGTCAGTTGGCTGTCGTAGCGCTGGAATTCTGGGGACTTTTACGTCATTTCTCCAAAGTAGCAGTTGGTTTGCCAACTCGTCCGCCATGGCTGGGTTTTCCACGGTGTCATTAATTGTCCTCCGCAGGAGACGAGAAAGACAAGGGCAGTGGCAGCGAGGCTGAGAATTCGGTCAGCGACTCGGACAGGGACGATGAGGACCAGGACCAGAGGGGAGAGGACGAAGACGAGGACGAAGACCGGGGCAAGAGGAGGAGGAAGTCCAGCGGCAGCGGGAGCGAGAGCGGCGAAGACAGGGCCAGGGAAATGCGAGACGAGGAAGAGATCTTCGGCAGCGACGACGACAGCGACGACAACGACCGTAAGAATTCGGGCCGGAGCAGCGGAGACGACGGCAGCGGCAGCGAGGACGAGGACCGGGACAAAGGAGGCAGCCGGAGTCGCAGCGCCTCCCCGGCGCAAAGCGACCGCAGCAGCGACCGCTCGGACGCTCGGGCTCAGAGCGGCAGCGGGAGCGACCGAGGCTCCGACTCCAGCGACGCCAGTGACAGTGAATGAGGTCAGGAGCGAAGGCGACGGCGGCCGCCGCTGTTTCTTTAGCTTCAGTTTTAAGCGAGGCGGCACCAAACTGCCTCCCTCTCAGTCCGAGGTCTCAAGGTTTGCAAACATTACGATTGTGTGTGACACGACTCACAAATTTTTAATTTCTAGACTTAGCCCCCGCAGCGGTGGCTATTTGTACACCACTCCTGTGTTACCTGACAGCTATCAGTTACAGTTATGTTAAAACTAAGCTCTTTACATGCAGCTGTGTAATGGCTTTGGAAATGGTAATAAATGCAGGTGATATTTTCTAAGAATCCCGCTGAGCCAAGATTTATTTCTGTAAACAGCTGAAAGGATCGGTGGGGAAGGTATAGGAAGGTTCCGCTCGCTTCCTCCAAGAAGACCTTTGGTTCCTTTCATTCAGCGCCGTTTAAAGCGCAGTGACATGAAACCGGTCAGGACTTGTGGTCGCTCAGCAGGAAGCTTCCGGATTGGCCCTTTTTGCGTGTCCGTGCACATCGATCCCCCGGCGGCAGCCATCTTTGTGGGACAGAAACGACAACGCGATAATCCGTGCATTCTCAATCACACACGGCCTGGAGCTGTGGACGGGAGACTTCCAGTCATGACCTCGCCAGACTAGACTGGAATTTGGTACATTGCTTTTCAATTTGGAAAAAAAGAACAGGAAACTTTCAGACAAGCGAAAGGCATTAGGATTAGAAGTGTGTAGTTCGGCTTTTCTCTTGGGGCCTTCCGGGATGGGTGTGAACGCCCAGGTGGTTTTGGTTTGTCCAGAGCGGCTGTGTGTCAGCAACACGGCGCCTGAAAGTCCCCTGGCATTTACTGCTGCATCAGCTGGGATCTCCACGCCTCCCTCGGTGACCGCAGGGACCGGATCCTTTATGCATCGAATAATCTGTACTTGCACATTTAGTCTCGTTTCTATACAGGAACTTCTTTATTAGCTGGAACGTACACAGTAAAAAAAGCAACGGGTGAATGTGATGCGTCGCTGGATGTGACTTCAGCGGAAAATGGCAAGCTGACCCTTCAGCCAGTCCTCTGACAGGTCCTCCGCGTTTCTGGTTTCAAAGACCTACGACGCAGAAGAAGTTGCACAGTCACACGGGATCGTGTCTTAGAACTGCCTCTCCAGTACTTTCCTCAAAACGAAGGAGTTATTTGTAAAACAAAAGTTCACAGCATTACAGGTTTAATGAGGATCCCAGAGTCACAGATGCGATGGAAGACGGCGGTGCAGCCTGATGCTCTTAAAGCTGCACCTGCAGATGTTTCCAGGAGGACCATGACCTTCATCCACTTTATTGTCAAACGGGGTTCAAGTCTCCGTGAAAAACCGTACGGACTTCAGAATGTAAATAAGCCGGTAGCCCAGCTGGTCGGAGGTCTTCACCAGCACGCGGGATCTCCTGCTTCTCCTCTCACAGCCAGTCTGTCTGGTTTGAAAATTGCCGCTGGCAAAATACATCATGCTGGTCCTCCTGGGAGCAGCTGTGACCAGGCTCTCTGGTTGGAGACGGAATCTGCTGTTTTACGCAGATGTTCATCGACCAAAGTAGCGGACGGACGGAAACGGAGACGATTTCAGAAAGAGGAAGTGCTGAGGTTAATAGCATTGATCCAGGGGGGAGTATGAACGCCTACAGCGACCGTCTCGTCGACCCAAATACAATGCAGTTTCAGCCAAACTTAAGCTATGATAAGAATTGCAAAATAAATGTAATTTCCAAACCTCCGATCTCAGGCTGAGACGCCACCCGTCAGACGGCGTTGTAAAAAACTGGAGTTTGAAATGTAGATGTTGATTTGGAGGTAAGTACCTTTGTGAGGCCGGCAGCCTGGACCAACTGGGTCTTGCTGCCTGCGTACATCATCTGCTGCTCCGGCTTACACCCTTTGCATTCAGAAAAGCTACATTTTTAGATTGCTCTTTGCAAAATGTACAAAACAAACAGTCCAAACAAGTAGAATTGATATCCTAAGGCGGAGGGACGCATTTGGTAGTTTCAATAGTGACCGAGAGGTACGAGTTTGGAGACGCAGGAGACGGTGACTCACCCATCGGACTTAAGAATATGAAACACAGAGGGTAGGACACGCGTCCGTCTGCGTGGCTGTGTTTGTAGCTGTAGACGATGTATGTGCGCAGACGTCAAGGAGTTTCACACAAACACCGCATCAAAACTGACTGAACATTTCCCGACCCGGCGGGATTCATTTTGACCTTAGTGTGTTTGGATATCTGGGTTGCCGCTCTGGAAGCTCCTCTCTCAGATCGTCCAGTGAGATGTCCTGAAAGACAAGAGCTTATCTCACAATGAAACGTTTCCAGGTTAAACACATAAATGGAGCTTTTGAAGCCGCTACATTTCACTTGCCTCGTATTCCTCCTCCAGGATGACAAGTTTGCTCTTCATGTCAATTTTCACTGAGAAATAGAATCGTGATTCTTAGCATGCGTTTGCGTTCGCACAGGTGGAGATCAGACGTTCGCAGGCGACTCGTTCACGGTGTGATACTTACACAGTAGAGCGGCGTTGTTGGTCTGTTTTCGAAACCTGAACTCTTTAAATTTGGCTCTGAGACTTTCATCCAGATCGCACACCACCAAAGAGCCGGACTGCGGAGGAGAGGAAGGAGAAAACATCACCGCAGCACAAAAATTCAAAAATCCAGCCGGAGCAGGCAGATAGGAGGCCAGCTTCACATTCACACACAGGCTGCTATCCAGCTCGTACGGATGCATTAAACATTCATGATAGGCGTTGGACATATTTAGGGCAGGATGTAAGTGCTCTTCTGCAACATGCGAAAATGCAGCTTCCTGTGTGGAGGCTTGTGGGGGATGGTTGAGGAATGGCGGCGTTAAAAAAACCCAACCCAAAATAAATGTAAAAACACCTCCGCTCAGAAGAATCAGCCCTGCAGATCAAGTGCATTGGAACAGACAAAGAGCGACGTTCAAGCTCCACACAACACCTGAGTGTCACCTACCATTTTGGGAGGATGTCTGTGCGGTTGTCAGGGCAGCGCCGGCTCGCAGAAGACTGACGGCGACAGTTGGGCTGTCAAGAACCGCCCTCGGATGAGGAGGGGAAGGATGAACCAAGAAAGAGATTCTGAGGCTTCCTGTTTTCAGCCATGCGTGTAACACTGCTGTGCGAGCCAAGCGTTTTACATGACAATCTGACCGTATGTGCGGAAAGAGAACGGTCTGTTTGTGTTACTAGGATAGAGGAGGTTAAATCATTATCTATGAAATAATCCTCGCGGTTTCATTATCTTGTGCGGCCTTTTGAGCATTGGCACGGGTTAATTTCACTTCCTGTTACCATCCGCCTGACTCCGAGTCCGACGTGCCAGCTGCCAACCCTCGCATCGAATCAGCTGACGCTGTCATCACATTTTTATTTTGTATTTGACCTTTTACATTTCACACAACATCGTGTTTGAGAAGAGTTGGAAAAAATCAACTCATGATATTCGGTTGTGTTCACGTTCGGGCCGTGCTCCTGCGTGCTCCAGACCCAAACCTTCTCACCTTGGTCACGTACGGACCAATATCTGCATGTCCTGCAGGAGAAAATAGACAAATGAAGCAGGTTGCTGTGGTTCTGCAAGGACTTCCACATGATATCAATAAGTATTTTTAGCATCTGACTGGTGGTTCTTTGACTGGAAAACGGCAAAGCGTGGATTTTGAGAAGCCCTGGGTGCATCAACACTGAGCTTCCAATCGGCGCGCAGTCCCTCAAAGCAGCAGCTTTGCAGCTCCCTCTGGAGTCCAGAGGGAGGCTCTTGTCTTTGCAGAGATGGTGCCACACTGCTTCCTACTGGCTGAAATGCAAACGGCAGTCCTCCGCTGGCCACACCTCACACCGACTGTGACAACCGGAGGCACACACAATGTTACTCAGAGTAATGTTTCAATAGTTTCCTGTTCTATAGGAACTATCGCTGACTCACCTTTAGCAGTGTTTATACAGTCTGGATGGCTTTTTTGAAACGCGGGCGTTTCCTAGATGACCGCCGGCACACATGCAACGAGGAAACAAAGCTCTGGTTTTGACTGGCAGATTCAATTTATTTACAATTTTATTGGTCAGACAAAAACATTTGCTCAGTGTTTTGGCTCGTAATGGTAGGCTTGTGGTTTTGGGGCCCCGAATAGCAAACTGTCCCAGATAAAGCCCATAAAAAGTTAATTCAATATGAAATAAGGAAACCAGAGATGGATTTGTCATCGGTTTCTCAAACATTACGATTGGAGCTGTCGCCAAAAAACACCACTTGTACTTCTGTACAGCAGTAAATGCTGATCCTGTAGTCGTGCCATGTTCTATCATCGTACTCCACGTCTGCGAGAAGGTCACGTGATGGGTCCGGTGTCGTCCAACCAGGCCCATCACCTTCTCTGTTTTCCATTTCCTTCTGTTTCTGCGAGCCATGTGTCCTCCACAGAGGCTGAGTGACCCGGGCTGGGCCGGGCCCTCAGGGGCCCTCAGATCTGAAGTTTCTCTCATTAAATGCCTTTGACTTGTACGTCATTATTCCCGTCAAATGTTTATATACCCCAGTTGTGTAAAATCCTGTGGAACTGGGTTATATATAGCTGTTGTCGTCAGAGGAGGCCTCCTACTGGGGCTCCAGACCCAGAACATATGTATCATCACATTCTTAAAATAATTGCCTCTTTCTTGCCAACACTTTTTTGGTCGAAAGCAACACTTACTCAACATATTGCCTAAAAGACTTTAAGAAATCATGCCGCTTATTTCAAGAGGGTGACGATACACACACCTACAAATATCCATGTGTGTACATATATTTATATATGTATAAATAAAATTATCCAGGTTTATTCATAAGGTTTTCTTTGGTTACTTTTCCCTCTCCTCAGTCCACATGTAAAAGCCCCTAAAGGAAAACCCTCCAAAAACCCCAGTGATTTACTGATTGTGATGGAAGAGACCAGATGATGCGAGATGGTGAGCTGTGAGGAGAAACGCTGTCTTGAAGTGAGACGTGTGAGTCGTCTGGTTATCGTTTCCCCGGTTATTCATTTTATGATAAAGTTGAACAGTTCGATGTCCACACCCTTTCGGAGCTCCGGGGCTCCGGGGCCGGGGATCGGGGGGCTCCGGGCGGGGCCGGGGTCTCCCTCCACCCCGCCGCGGGTCTGACACATTACGTCCCGTCCAGACGTGTGACGTAGCGCTCACGTCTTACGCCAACTCAAAATCGAAGTGGATTTCTCCGGGCGGACACTCACTATTTTTTTCTGGATTGCAATAAGCAATTTTTTTTGTACATACGAGCAGCGACATGGTGCGTCTGGAGCCCCGGGCGGCCGCGGCGGTGGACGGACTCCCGTGAGGAGCCCCGCGTTCGGGACCGGGATCGACGCTCCTCTCGGCTAAGCCAGCGACACCGCACATATTAGCCAAACTTGCTAGCTAAGAAGCTAGCGCTTAGCTCTGCCCCCGTTACCGCCGAGCTAGCTATGCAATAGCACTTTAGCCTAGCTTGCTAAACAGTGACAACTGACAAAGGTAAACAACTACTACTTCGATTCCGATCGTTGCGAAAATGTTAACTTAGATTAGTTGATGGAGTTGTCTTGCCGGTGCCTTCTGTCGAGTAAAACGGCCCTGTTTACACCCCGGAGAGTGAATTTGAAGCGGGGAAAGGCAGGGTGGGGGTGGGTGGGGGGGTTGATAGCAACAGCGTCAACGAAAAACAATACAAATCCTGAATCCCCCATCACTGGGTAGGCCGACTAAGCTAACTGGACAAGCCGCAATGTTATACTAGTGTCTAGAGTGTATTGTCACGTTTTATAAACTTAACCAGAAACAAACCAGAGCTCAGGTTTGTTCTTTAATCCAAGAGATAGCCTAACGTTACAGGTGCCACCGTTTGCAGGGGCAGGAGTTTGACATGAACGCCACTTTTGCTGTTTGCAGGTTGGGTTTCCCATGAGTTTTCCTCAGCAACTGAAGAGCTATTTTATTCTGTGTGTGTGTTCTGCCCTTATCCTGGTGGGAACACAAAGCCACGAAGCGTTTTGTCTCTGGGATAGCAGCTTGTCGAGGTGTGACTGCTGCCCTGAAGTAAAGAGTCCCCTCGCGTGGACGTTTGTTAAGAGTTTTGTGAATGACTTGCTATGATCTTTCATGCCGGGAAGGCTTGTGCTAGGTCGTAGCTGCAGGTCGCACCTGCAGGACGGGCATCGAAATACTTGTTCGATAACGTCAGCGTGGTTCACACCATGTCGGTAACATAGGTGGATGATGATAAAATATGTGTCGCAACGTTTAATTGTCACATTTCCCTTTTAAAGTCCTGTTGACCTAATGGTGTGGCTCTCCCTCTTCTCTGTTTGTTGGTTCCAATAGGCCACTGATGTGATCCTGAAAATGCAAGAGTGAAAACAAGCGTTTCCTCTTTCTGTTATTACTGTCTACATCCGACGCGCACTCCCAGGCTCAGTCCACCAGATAGCTTCCCGTTTATTCCCACGCCGAGCCTGTCCGCAGTTTGTTCTGCACCTGAACCATGTGAGGGCCTCCTGGTCTTCTTTGTGGGAACCCCCGGACTGTCTCTCGAATATAACCCCGCTGTGCGGGGCGAGACCGATCTCTGTCAGAGACGCGTTCTTTCGCATACCCTCTTCGTAATCCCACATTCCATTTCTCCCGACTGAGGAGACACGCCATGATGTTCCGAGACCAGGTAGGCATCCTCACAGATTGGTTCAAGGGCTGGAACGAGTGTGAACAGACGGTGGCGCTGTTGTCCCTCCTGAAAAGGGTGTCCCGCACCCAGGCCCGCTTCCTACACATATGCCTTGAGCACTGGCTGGCAGACTGCACGGAGATCCACATCCTAGAAGCCGAAGCCAATAATGCAGGTAGGTGGAGAAGTACCTTCATTGTGCGCTCGATGTGGATGAACCCTGATCGTAGAGCCGCTTTCTTTTTTTTTTTTTAACCTTTTTCATGAGACGAGTCCTTCGTTTGTCCATTTTGCAATCGTCTCCAGCTATTGTCAGCCAGTGGCACCAAGAGCCAAAGGAGAAAGTGGTGTCCTTGCTGCTGTCCCATCTGCCTTTGCTGCAACCGCGCAACAGCGAGGCCAAATGTGAGTACATGAAGCTGCTGCAGAAGGTGTTGAGTCACACCATCGAGAGCAGCTTGTTCGTGGAGGAGAGCCGACAGTTGCTGTCCTACGCGCTTATCCACCCCGCCACCACTCTGGACGACCGCACGTCTTTGGCCATGTGGCTGAATCACCTGGAGGAGCACCTGTCCAGCGGCTATGTTCCTTCCTCCCGAGCCTCTTCCAGCCCCTACCACCCGCGGCAGGGCTCGGACGAGTGGCCCAGCTCCGCCGAGGCGCTGGAACCCGGCCACGCCTGGCACGACAAGTCTCCCTCCTCCACTACGTGTCCCGCGGGCCAGAACGGACACATGCCTTTTCCAGGCGGATTGTCTTCTCCCATCAACAGCAATAACACAGGTTATTTGACAAAACAAGTCATGGCAATATGAGACCGGAGTGGGGAATGTTCTAGCTTTGAATATTATTGTTTCCTTTTCCTGTTTTCCTGCCTGATTTTTTTTTTTTTTTTTTTTTTTTTTTTTCTTCTTTTTTTTTCCTCGGGCTGGTGGGAAAATGCGCCCCCCCCCCTTTAAAAAGCCCATTCTTTTTATACC
>CAAKHD010007854.1:71414-87445 GCA_901007705.1 Fistularia tabacaria
GCCGCCTGCCGCTGCCGCCTCCCCCCCCCCCCCCCCCCGCCCCCCCCGGATGTTTGGGGGGGGGGTCCGCCGCCCGCCCCGCCCCCCCCCCCCCCCCCCCCCCGCCCGGGTTATTGATGCCCGGGTGTTCGATCGCACCGCCGATAATCCGCCGGGTCGTAATCCCGCTAACGGGAGCATGCGCGCGCGGGTTCGGCGCTTCTGGTGCAGGTGCGGTTTGTATCTAGGCCATTAATTCAGGGGAGGGCGAACCAAACGATTCTAGATTCTTGGTGAGATGGATGCGTCTAGACACGCTCGTCTGATGGGCTCGGCGAGGAGCCTCCCATCCCCGCCACGGAGGAAACCGCGTCGCACCGAGCTATTTTTGGTCAGCGCGTGAATCCGCGTTCCCACCTTCGACGCGAACCCCTTCCCGGCTGACTGACAATCTTCGAGCTGCGGCTTTGAATCATTCCAGACAAGTTTCACTCGTTAAAAGTCAAGAGTTCCTCTTCTTGGTCACTGTTGTCACGGCGCCGCGCTCGCGTTTGATGTATTTTTGTTTGCCCAGAAGCGAAGCCTGCGACAGCCGCCCCGATTTGAAATCTGCACGCGTCCCCCGCCCTCCCGGGCGTGCTGGAACTCGCGCTTCGGAAAAGCATCAGTATTCAAATTTGGATTTGCTCGTGTTTTCCGTCCCGCGGCCTCTCGCTCGCCTCTGCAGCGGCTAGCGTGCAGCGGCGGCGTTGGATTTCGCGCCCGGCGACGGGAATGCGGCGCAAACGACAAACGAAACCCGTCAGGCCGTTGGCTTCGGCTCACAGACGAACCGCCGGACAGATAACCCGGTTCGTTTCCGGCACAAGACGCCGGCGATGGCGTGGAAACGTAGCTGTAATTCATCATCATATGTTTGTATAGGCGGCCGTAATGAGGACACGGGCGGCGGCGATATCATTATGGATAAGAATTGTTTGAGGACGATGCTGGCCTGTGACGGCGGCGTCGTGCATCACAGAAGCAGGAAACGCGTCAGAGCACAAATTGCTGCGGCTCTCTGAGCTGCTCCTCTGCCGCGGTGGGGAAATAAGACGGGAGATGATTTGCAGTCCGGGTTCGGGGGACCTTTGGATTCAATTTGCAGGGAAAGAGGTGGACGGAGCTCCAATCGGGCTTCGAACGTCTGCCAACAAAGCGTTTCGCGGTTGAGGTTTCACAGCTGAGATGGCCTGAAGAAAGACGGAAAGCACAGCGTCGCTGGAAGCCCTGAACGCCAGGACTGTGGACATGGACCTGGACACCACCGGGGGTCAGATCTGCTCCTCAGGGGACCTTCACGCAGGAGGGTCCGTCCCTCCGCTGGTCCAGAGACAGAAGGAGGAAGCTTCACGTCCCCCGGCGTCTGTTTTCCGGTGAACGCAATCCGTCCCCCGAGGTGAGACGTGCAGCGGGAAGAACGGGCCATGTCATGATTGTAATGTCATTATTTAATCAAGTAATCAGCTCCAGGAAGGAACCCCGACGCCTCGCTTCCTGTTTACAGCCGCCGAGCAGCGGGAGACCTCCATCCTCCAGACCTTCTGCAGAACCTTGCGCGAAACCCCACGGCGTCAGGGATCCCGGGTTCTTCTGAAGCCCGGCTTGTTCCCGAAGTCCAGGAGGCTGTGGAGCGGAGGAGCTGGATCAGAGGGAGCGGCGGCGTGGAGAGGAGCCTCCTGAGAGGAGGAGAGCAGGAAGCCCATCTCATGAGGAGAAGGAAGGAAGAGTCTCTGGAGCTGGTGGGCTGTCGAAGCTCCTGAGACCCTCACATCTGCTCCTCCATTTCCTCAAACTTTGGTATCAAACACCCGCAGCTCGCGGAGAAGATCACCGGATCACCAGTCCATGCAGCTGAAGTGCAGAGCCTGGCGTGGACCTCCTGACAGGAGTTTCTCCTGTCCCTTGGAGGACCTCAGAGCCGCCGGCCGCCCTGGACTTCACCAGGAGCATCTTTCCATCGTGGAGCGGCGGCTCAAACATCTGCCAGCTCTCGCCGGCCGCCTTCTCTTCCACCGCCTCTGTTTTGTAGTTTCTTCTCTCGGGCGCCGGAGGAGGACGTCGTTGCGGGGAAGGGCAGGCGCCTGCGGTGGAACATCTCCCCCTGCTCTTCTTCTCAGGTGAGTTCCTCTCCTCCACGCACAAAGTGCTCGTCGTGCGAGACGCACAACCCGCCGCCCGCAGGTCTCCTGGTTTTATTTTTACTGCGAGAAGGTGAGGGAGGGGAGGAGAAGGAGGACCTGCTCAGACGACCTGTCCTGGGTCCACACTGGAAACGCCACCTTCACCGCGGCGAGGACGACACGTCCGCCTCCCTCTCCTCTTCTCACGTCCCAGCCGTCCATAAATCTCCTCTCTGGTCCTCCTCAGATGATGCATCCGTCCTGCAGGTGAGCAACGACCGGCCGGGGGGGAAGATCGATTTTGAGGGTTTTGTTTTATCGTTGGGTTTTTGTCGCCGCTGACAGAAGAAGCCAGAAGTGAGCCTGGAAGGAGCTCCTCCACGAGGAACCCCGGCTGGAGGTTCTATCTGCTCTGGACGATATTCCGCTCATTCTGGTTTGCGGTTCTCGAAGGAGTCCATGCGAGGGACAGCGCTGGTTAGATGTTCTGGAGATGAAAGTCACACTGAGATGGTTCGGACGTGGACGGAGGAGGGACGGAGAAGATCCGGGTCGAAGGATGCTGAGGTCTGGAGCAAGACCAGGGAGCGGAGAAGGCCACAGCAGAAGGTCTGGCTGAGTAGATGTTGCCACCTGCCTACCCGCCGCCGTCACCTGGCGGGGAACCAGACGTCCCCGGCCGGTCCCGGACAGAAGGTCCGAAGCCGTGTTGCCACGGCGACGCCTCGTCTCTGAGGGAAGCCTTGTGTTTGTCTTCTGCCCGGCTCCTGGCTCCTCCCCTGGTAGACGTGGCCTTTCCTGCTCCAGCTGGAGGCACATCTGCTCAGCGTGAGGTCCTCGCACCGGTCCGGTCCTTGTTGTTGTCCTGGTTCACTCGTCATTTCCAGACAAACAACCATTCACTCCTTCATTCACACGTCACAAAATATACAAGCGTTCATCCTCTCACTCACACGTCTGGACGATGCAGGACCTCCTGCATGTGTTTGGACGGCGGGAGGAACCCGGAGAACCCTGAGGAACCCCACGCAGACACGGGGAGAACCTGGAGGCTCCACGCAGGAAGGGGATCCAACCAGGGACCTTCTGGCTGCGAGGCGGCAGCGCCAACCGGGTCGGCCGTCGAACGGGGCGTCTCGTTTTCCTCCGATCGTCCTGGGAGTGATTCCTGCTCCGGAGGATCGTCGATGGCGAGAGAAATCTTCCGACAGTCGGTGCGTAAATCACTGGGAGAATCGGCTCCGCGGATCCGCCCGGTCCGTGCCGCGTTCTCTCCTGTATTTTGTTTGCCGATTAGTCCGACTGCCTCGCCGAGCCCTCCTGCGCCGCAGGATGCCGGACTCTCTCATCGCTCTTCTGGTGGTCACTAAGTGGACATTAGTGTCTTGAACTTAATGCAAGCGCTCCGTTATTGTTGCGGCACCTTCGGCTACGTTACCGCCAGGCTTCCGAACAAACACCCAAATCGGCCCGAAACAAATCCCAGCGTCGGTTTTCCGCCGCCTTCTCCGTCTGCTTCTGCTCCTCTGCGGCTAAACCTGACGCGGGGCTTGTTTTCTGTGAGATGACCGGAAAATACGAGACGCCGCTGTCCCAGAAACTCAACGTAGCTACGGAGAAGCCGAATGTGCGGCGCCGTCGGAGGCGGCGGTCCCGGCCTGAGCCTCCTGGGTGCAGGGAGCAATCCATCATCTCCTGTTTCTCCAGCATAAAAAATGTGGGAACCTTCACCTGGCCGCGTGCGCTGAAGACGGATCTGTTCTGCAGGCGCGTCCGGCCCGGTGAAAGGTGCGACTCCCTCAGGCGGGTGTGATGGACTTCCTCCAAACGCCCGATTCGATCCCGCCCTCAAGTGATTGCATCTGCGTTCAGCCAAATCCAGATGGGACCCGTGACCCGTTCAGGGGAAGCAGGAGATCAGCGCCTCCACGCAGGGGGTTTACTGGGTTTGGTCGAGCACGCTTGTCGTAAGTCACAGCTCGGTAACATCTGCCGCGCCTGCGGAGAAGAAAACCCAGGATTTGAGTGTTTGACCTCGGAGCTCGAGTTTTACGCTCGTGAGAAATGTCTGTGTTCAAGGAAGACCGAGGATTCCGGCTCCGCTCGATGGTTCCGCCTCATATCTGACGTGAAGGTCAACATCCGCCGGACGACGGGACCTTTCACTCACCGCTGCGATACAAAGTTCAACGCAGCCTGGACCTGCTGAGACGGACAATCCCTCACCGCGTCTCCGGTGACCCTCCTGCCCGGGAGGTGGAAGCTCCGACCGCCGAGCCTCCCGTGGATGCGGTGATGGATTGTGCGGAGAAGCCGGGAGAGGGAGAGCAGATGTTCCTGGCTCTGGAAGGGCTGGAGGTCCTGAGCACGGAGGGCAGACGCCTCCTACGGCTCTCCGCCGTCCCGACGGTCGGTTCTGCTCGCCCGAGGGCGCTTCGTCCGCCGGGCCTTTCTGATCAAACATCCTTCACTTCCACCGCAAACTTTACAGAAACAACCCAAACAAACAACAAGCAGAGAGGGAGGATGAAAAATGACGGAGACGCTCCGGCGGAGGGCAGAGGTTTGGTCACTTCTCCTCTGCAGAGCCAGATATGCAGACATTTTCCCCATCTGGAATTGAAATGACAGAGGTGGCAGCTTCACGCGGGATTAAGATCCCAGACTTCAGTAATTATCACAAATCACATCAGGACCCAGGAAACACTCATCCTGGTGAAAAGCTCTTTGTTCAGCCTGTCTGCTCGACAGCCGGCAGAAGAAGCCATGAGAACTTTATCTCACTGGATGGAAATATCCCGGTGGAGCTTCAGCCTCGCAGCCAGAAGGTCCCAGGTCGGGTTCCCACAGGGTTCTCCCCGTGTCTGCGCGGGGTTCCTCCGGGTTCCTGCCACCGTCCAAACGCATGCAGGAGGTTGATGGAGACCCTGCATCGTCCAGACGCGTGAATGAGAAGATGACCGGTTGCATGTTTTTACACCGTCATGACACAAGTTGAAAAGCTGCTTGTGATGGTCCAACCTCGGTGTCTGAGGTTCCCTCTGGGAACAGAATCCGGCCGGGCTTTGCAGAGGACAGCGTGGAGATCATCTCGCAGGACACTCAGGCTGATGTAAGCGACAGAAAAGGCCCATTCGTGGTCTCTATCTTCGGGTCAACGTCGTGACAAACAGCGGTCGACCGCGTGTTTCCTTGTGAATTGGTGTATAAATGGAGGCGCGGTCGGGAATATTGAGGAAGCGCTGCTGCGGGAGCCGGGTAAAATATGCCCAGAGTGCTCGCCTGAAAAAAAAAAAAAACACCCATATCGAAAGGTAATATTTCAAGCGCAAGCTGTTCTGAGAACCTTTTACCTGCAGAGGACCGGAATTCATTTGCATATGCAGTTGAACCGTGACAAGACCCCGTCCCTGAATGCATATCACGCGGCTGCAGACGGCGCCGGGCGGAACGGCCCCCCGAGCGGGGATGGAGCCGGAGTCAGCGTGTTGTGCGTCTCGCTCGGATCCATCTACATACAACTGCAGGGAAATGAGGCGACCCAAACCGTTATTTTCGGCGGGCGAAAAAAGCGAGCGGGTTGAATTTCAATGCCGCGGTAAAACAGATAACGGCTGGAGTCTCTTCCAGCTCCCGGAGTGACCCGGCGACGCTTGCATTAAAAAGTACAAATGCAGATCTTCTGCTCGGGCTGGGCTGAAGGCGCTGCTTCTGTTTGACGCAGCGGAAACGAGCTTTCATCGGCGTCCTTTTGCAGGAGTTCCTTCTCAGCTGTTTTCCATCCCGACCGGCAACCACCCGCCCAACTCTCCCGGCGATGCATCTTCTGCACGTCTGCAGTCCAGCGCCGCCAGGTGGAGAGGGACCTGCTCAGAGAAGAAGAGCCTCAGCCAATCATCTGCCTCCATCTAAGCCACATTCAGTTATCTGTCTATCTGTCTGTCCTCTCCTGCCTCCGTCCATAAACCTCCACCCTGATCTTCCTCTCGACCTCCTAACTGGCAGCTCTGAGCTCATCATCTCCAGAGCATCTTCCATGTGCCGCCCCTCTGATGGCCTTCCTGGTCCTCTCCATCCTCCTCACTCCCACAGAGGAACCTCCACATCTCCAAATAGATGACTTCTTTTTATTGAGTTGACCTTCAGGGGTCTCCACAGCCAATCATCTGCCTCCATCCAACCCTCTCCTGTGACAGACGCTCCTGTCCTCTTCTCCTCCATCCAGAAACCTCCTCTCTGGTCTTCCTCCAGACCTCCTGTCTTGCAGCTCCAACCTCAACATCCTTTGGCCCAGATCTTCACCAACCCTCCATCTCAATGTGACTTTATCTCCAGACTTTATCTCCGTCCATCTGATGGCCTCCTTCCTGATCCTCTCCATCCTCCTCACTCCCAGAGAGGAACCTCCACATCTCCATCTCCGCTGTCTCCTGTCTTCTCCTCAGGGTCTCCAAACCAGCCACCGCGGCGTCCCTCACCTGCGTCTTCTCCACCTTCTGTCATCTCGCCGTTCCACCTCAGCTCCTCTCATTCACACAGGTATTCCATCTTGGTGCGGTTAACCTTCACTCCTCTGCTCTCCAGAGCACACCTCCACCCCCGTAGATGTTCCTCCACCTGCTGTCAGGACGCATCCCATGCAGACACCAGAGCCCACGTAGACTCCCGTCTCCCTGCAGGTTCCTCACCGCGGCAAACACCGAAGGGTCCCGGATCTTCTCCCCGATGCTCTCCACCTCTGCAGACGCCCCGGTGTGTCACAGAGATGTTCCTTCAGGTCAGGTTTACCTGCAGAAAGAACCGAAACGAGTCGACCAAGTTCAACAGAACTCAAACTTTGTTTAACTTCATCCCGACGTGTCGGCAGCCTGAGCCGCACGCCGGGCTCGCCGCCGTTCTTCCCAGCCGGTGGCGACGGAGGTTTTTTCCCGGAGGAGGACGCAGACGGGACCGACCCGGCGCTCGGGAAGGAGGACGGGAGGAAGGACGAGGGGACGGACGGCGAGGGACGAGGAAAACGAGGGGGACGGGAAAAGATGAAGAGAGAAGCGAATGAAAAAGCGAGCGAAGGAGCAAAGGTGAGGAGGAGAAATCGGATCCCGAACCGGTGAGGAAGGACGAGTGGTGTATTAATGAAAATGAAAAAAGAGGCAGGAAGGAGAGCGGAGGAGGAAGAAACCGTCGGCATGAAATCTCTCTTCTTTGTATTCCCGTCATCGCCTTTAAAAATATATCCGCCTTCTCTTCTCCCGCAAAACAACAGGCGTGTCTCGTCGAACAAAGTCCCCTGCAATCATAACAACACAGAACGGAGCCGGGTGAGATGCCGCCGCGGCGCGGCCCTTCTTGCAGCGCTGAATTGTGAATTGCCATGCGTTACGTGAAGCCCGACGCCGGCGGATCTGCTCCGGTGACGTGAATCCATGCCCAGTGATAGCAGACTTTAAGTGTTCTTTGACTCCTTGACTGCAGCCTTTCTTCACTGAACTCTCTGCATCTGCTGTCATTGTGTGAGCTGAGAGCTGTCAGATCGCTCGGCCGCAGCTGGACTTTCTCTCCTTGAAGACGTTCCTGCTCTTCAGCCCAGACGTTCTTCAATCCCCACAGACAGCTGGGGCTTTCTGGTAGAAAGCTGCTGCTCCCAGGTGTGTGCAGTCTGGTCGTACGCTAGGTGTGTTGTGAGACGTCCTGTAGATGCCAGGAATACGACTAGATGCTGAGTTAGCTCCTCACTTCTGGTGGACATCTTCTTGTCGTGGCAGCTGGACTTGAATTTCTTCACTGGAAGACGTTTCGGCTCCTCATCTCAGAGGCTTCTTCTCCTTCACCTGCCAGGGTTGTGGGCTGGTCCAAGCAGGTCTAAGGGGGTTGTTATGCTAATGGAGGTGTTTTTTTTTGGGGGGGGATACAAGAGCAACTTTTGGGGCCGACCTGGACTGGAGTGTGAAAAGATAAAGCCAAACAAAGGAGTGAAACCTGTTGGATCTCATGGACTGAGGCTCAGGAGGAAGTTGCTGCTTCTGATGGTGGATCTTTCCTGGTTGTTTGAAGGGTGCAGAAGGTCCCGGTCCGTCTTGGTACGCTCTACGTTTGTGACGGGTTGTGTCTCTGGGTTTGAGGGGCGGAAAAGTCTTCAAGTGAAGAAATTCAAGTCCAGCAGCCACGACAAGAAGATCTCCACAGATGAAACCGGTTGCTGCGGCAGCTCCAGCTGTGAGGCTTCGTCTCAGAGGCAAACATGTATTTTTTTCAGATGAATCGATCAAGCTTGGGAGAGTTGGCTTCGGAGAGTCGTAGCGAGGTGCTGCTCGTGGGGATTCTGCTGGATTCTGAACGCTGAGCGCGGCGGAGCAGCTGGACGTGCAGAGTCCGGACGCTTTCATCCGCGGAGGTTTGCAACTCATTCTTCAACGGCCAACATTTGATTGACAATGTGCATCTCCCTGCCTGAGTAGCAATCAGACTGGAAGCAGAACGATGCCGTGCTGTGCCGTAATCAATACAAAATGTACTTCTGGTGTGTCTCTGCATACTTGAAGTGGCGGCCAAGCGGTCGTCTGCTTCCTCTGGAATGTCATGGAAAAACCTGCCAAATGATACCGTTTCCAAAAGTCTGCAAGTGTCCGGTTTCCCCAGATAACGTCAGCCTGCGGTTTCATGAAAACTTTCTTCGTAAAAGTTCTTACCCTTCGTCGACGGCGGTTGTCCGAGTAACCGCGCGAAGGCGGCGGGCTGTGGGTGGACTGCCAGACCGGAGTCCCTCAGCTGGAAGGTTGCCGTTCAATCCCGTGTCGAAGCGGCCTCGGGCAAGGCACCGAACCCACCCTGGTTTCTCCCCATGGCCTGGTCAGCAGCCACGGCCGTGAGAGCCTGAAACCAATCCAGTGTCAAGAGGCCACCATGATCTGACTTAGCTGCATATTTTCGCGACGATGATGACAGTATTCTGCAGACTTTTAGTCCAATGGAAAGCACATTTACTTTTGGTCTCATTGGATTTTGTTCCTTATTTCTGAATGTCGAGTGCGTTGATGTTGATCCTGGCCCTGCAGGGGGCGGGGCCTCGACTCCGAACGGGTTGTTATGGAAATGTGTCTTTGAGTCGTGGTTAATCTTTCCACTCGAGCCAATTCGTTCTCGTCGGTTGACTTCTCATTTTTTTTAAATTAATGTGCTCTTGTTTAGTATTCGGTCGACGGATTTGTATAATTCTCACTTCTGTAATTTTTTTCTTTATCAGTAAAAACTGATTGGGCCGGACGTGAGCTGCATGCAGACCAAAACCGGCCCTGGACTCAGTCACTCGACAGCTTCTCGTGGGCTTCCTTTCACTGATGCTGTTGCTCAGTGCCGGGTGTCCTCGTAAAAGAAAGCTCCCCGTTCAATTCCGGTTCAACGCAGCGATCACGTTTGGCCGATGATGTTGTGACGTATGTGGAAGTGAATGTGACAAGGTAAAGGATGTGTTCTTCTTCTTCTTCTTTCTTCGTCACGGTTCTTCTTCAGGTCATCAGTGACGGAACCCCTGCTGTTACACGTTACATCGCAGAAACAGCAGCCTGATCATTCACGCTATCAATAGACGTGAATCCTTTTATCAGCTCAAACCAAATTAAAGTGAAATGGTTAATTTTGTCAGTAATTAGCCGGACGTATTTTAAGAATTCAAGCTCTTTGTTTTGTTTTAAGTTCCCCTTCAGATCGCCAGGTACCCCGTGAAAGCGGCCGCAAATCTCAATGATCCGGAAACGCGATGATCGACTGCGCGGCATCACATTTCCCGGGCCGCCTCGGCTCCGAGCCCCGTCTCCCCGCTGCGGTTATTTCAGTAACAGTAATGATGTTACGTATTAGCTCCGCTGTCAATAACATCCGTCCTATTCCAGCCGGTGCTGTTTGATGTGGCACCTGGCAGTTCCACAGACCGGCGGACAAGAATAACCATCGGCGGCGGCGGGTTGCACACAACAGGGAAAAACACATTTCCGTTTGTGGATTTTCACGAAAGTAAACCAAATCCTTTCACTCTGCCTTTGCCTTCAACTGACTTTGCCTTGTGTGGCGTCGGCGCTTGTTTGTCCTGGATTGCGAGATGCGTTTTTGCATATTTTCCCAGGCGCATTCCGGGTTAGCAAACGGGGTTTACCCGCTAAATAAACCTTTGCCATCTGGAATGGAATTCTATGGAAGTGGAACTCGGTCGTGGGATTTGCATCATTCTGCCGAACATATCTGACCGACGTGTCCACGGATCGTCGGGCCTCGGGTCCACGTCGCGACACTCAGCTTCCGCTGCGATTAGCGTTGTAGCTTCCAGTTCAGTACCTCCAGTGCGTCAGGGATCTGTTGTTGGCGTCAACAGATGTCCCTCTGATTCCACAGTTTGTGTTGACGAGGCCTCATTGCGGCGCCCGTCAACACCGGGCGCCACCAGGAGCTCCCACGCTTCCGAGCGCCGCCAGAGCTTCGCGATGACGCCAACGACCCTGCTGGCATCTGTGCGCTGACAATAGGATTCCGCGATTTGCCGCGGGAACCCGCAACCCTCGCCAGACACCGTGACCTGGAGCGTTACCCTTCGCGAAACACGCGATCCCGGCTGAACGTTGTTGGAAAGCGAGCGCGACGGCGTTGCCAAAGACGGCACCCGGCCTTGGATTCTGTCCGAGGCGGGCCGGACTCAACCCCGATCCGTGCATTGCAAAGGCTCTCTCCTCGGCGTGTGTGCAGAAAACAACATCATCTGAAAGCTGTCAGGCGGCGGCGGCGGCGGCGGCGGAGGGGGATCACACTCCCGCACAGCACGAAGCAATCGTCTGAATTTGCCCTGAGACATTACTATGATTTATGAGGACAACAAAGAATGGCGCTCGTGCACGCGGGGAGGCGTTTTCATGCGCGGCGACGTGAGGTGAGCTTTGATGGAGACGGTGCACTCGCTTTTTATTTGCATGAATAAGTACATCATGTGAACATGTCGCCAAGATGAAAAGCTCCTGTCGCGTACACCCTACCTCCGCCATATTTGGACATCAGAGGGAAATTCCTATTAATATTGCGATGTTGATCTCGATGGTGTCGCTTGTATTTTTCTTTCTTTTTCTTTTTTTTATTTTTTTACCAGCCGTGTGGAAAAGAAGCAGTGGCCAATTTAAGAATGCTGCAGAGGAGTGTGTGTGTGTGTGTGTGTGTGTGTGTGTGTGTGTGTGTGTGTGTGTGTGAGAGAGAGTGTCTGTCAGGGTGCATTTACATTTCACTTCTTTATAACAAAGCTGAAAGCTCTGTCGGTACGTGAACGTGTGAATCAAGCCTGGCTGGGTTTTATTTTAGGCTCAGGTGTCCCCCCTCCCCCCCTCGCCCCCCCGCAAATAAACTTAAAAAACAAACAACGGTCGCGTTGCATTAAATTTGACTTGTTCTCTGGTCTTCATCAGACTGACAGCTTGCGTGGACCTCACTGGATCGCCGGCACGCGTCCCGGAGCACATTTTAATTTAGCAGGACGCTTTGATTTATATTCAGCTTCAAAGCGATGACTGACAACGGCCACCGCTGCCCAGAGTCGGGTGATAAAATATCTCGAAGAATTGTGAAAAAAATCCCAGGCGGCGGCGAGAGCTTCCTCCTCACGGAGAGAAGGTCCCGGTCCAATCCCAGCCGGATGGTCTCCAGCGCCCCCGCGGCCTTTAATGCAGGATAAGCGGTGCAGATAACGAGCGAGGCGGCCTGGAAGCCACCATGAATGATAAGTTCTCATACTATGTGGAAATGTGTCTATTTTTGAGTACCTTATATCCTTTTTTTTTTTCCCTTTTATTGGGAGCAGCTGAGAATTTTGGAGACATTTGTCTCACCTTTTGGGGTGGTGAGCGCCGAACGTCTGTAATGGAAGTGAGTCAGAGAGACGGCCTGCAGGCAGAGTGTCTGAACGGCTCCGTGCACCACACGATCGGAGAGAAAAACAAGAGATGAGCTGTCAGGAACCAACGCTGCCGGGACGGCTCTCGGTTTGAACTCCTTCTCTGCAGCTCTGCGTCCTGATGTAGGCGGTTAGACGTTGCTGTAACTCGTGCATCCAAATCATCAGATCACGAGGTGCATGTGGCTTCTGGACAGCTTCTCCATGCCCGAGGCTCCATCGCCGTGTGGAGAGCGTTCATGCGGGGTCTCCACGAACCTCCTGCATGTGTTTGGACTGCGGGAGGAACCCGAGACACGGGGAAGAACATGGAGACTCCACACAGAGAGGCCTCCTGTGGGAATCCAACCCGGGGACCTTCTGGCTGCGTGGAAGAAGCTCTAACCGCTGGTCCTCCCTGACAGATGACCCTGTAAATGACTGAACACCGACTCTCGCGGTTGCATTTCTTCTTAATTCAGGCCTGTAATCCTTCCCGGCCAAAGAGCCTCATTATCCCTGGTATTTGTTGCAGGTCCCCCGCGGAGGGACGGCTTCCGCACCTTTTCCATTCTTCTGTCCTGACGCTTAAACAATCCCCTCACAAAGGGGGGCAGAGAACACAGAAGCACCGGAGAGCTCATGTTTTCAGAGCACTTGCAGAGCTTTCTAAAGTTTCCAATGTGGAAAGGAAGACCCAGAGAGAGGAGAATTTTCCTGCCACGCCACGAGCAACCGCAGATCCCAGCTGATAATTGCTTTTACAGTTTGAGCGTGTCTTCAATGGCTGCACGGGGAGGGTAGCTGTCTGAGGAAACATCTCCGTCCATAAGACCCCCCCGGGTGTTCGCACCGCTCAAAGAAATGAGTCTGTCAACGCACTTTTTTGGAATCCTTCATTCTGCATGGCAGCTGAAGTTCACCGGTCCCTTGATTTTGGGTTCCGGCACAACAGCATTCGGGGATGTTCTCGGAGCCCGGCGGGTTTTTTAAACATCTCTCAAGTGCTTTATTTTACCATTCCAATTTTGTCTGACTTTGTCCCGGCGTCCTCTCCGGGGCCTCGTCCACCGAAATAAGTCAATGTCAGACCGGCGACCGCCGCAGCCCTGGGCGTCTCCAGACCTTCGCCCCTCTCTGGGAACTAGCATGTTGTATTTTAGCGCTCACACCTGGCAGCTGGCCGATCTCCTGCCCGACTCGTGAGATGCTGACGGCTTCCTTCCTGGCGCGTCCACGCAGACGTGGCGGGAGCTGCTCGTCCGGTCGTCTGAGCAGGGTTGCGAGGCTTTTTTAAAAAAAATGCCTTTTTTTTTTTTTTTTTTCGCGGCTTCATTTCGTCGCTCAGCTCATTACACTGCTTGACTTTGTTTCCGGCCTTTGACTCGTGCTTCCTCGGACGCCGCTGCCCTGGGCGAGCTGCGGCGCCGTCGCGACACCTTCTCAGAACCGCTAACAACCGGAACCTCGTTTAAAATGCATCTCATTGTCCTCATTACGCTGATTCCTAATTAATAGAGAAGAACGCCCACCGGTCCGCTCCAATCCACTGGGGGGGGGGAGACCATCCCAAAGAAAATGTTGGAATAATCCGAGGAGCA
Source organism: Fistularia tabacaria (assembly GCA_901007705.1). Lineage (NCBI taxonomy): Eukaryota > Metazoa > Chordata > Actinopteri > Syngnathiformes > Fistulariidae > Fistularia > Fistularia tabacaria. Next base: position 85,055 of record CAAKHD010007854.1, read on the forward strand.
GAGCGGCGAAGGTGAAATATCCTCCGCAGCCTCGAGACGTGACCGCTAAGGAGCGGCGGCTCTTACTGGAAGGGAAAAAAAACCCAACACCGTCCAGAAACGGCAGAAAAGCCCTTCTGTGTGGAGGCCTGCTTCCCCGGCAAGACGCGTCCACCAAACATGGACGCTGAGTCGAGGAGCTCCCCGGAGACGGCAGAGCAGCGGGAAGAGGGGCCGCCGCCGCTCGCCCGCGTTTGTTGTGTAAATAATGCGAGGACGGAGCCGAAAATGTCGGTCGCCCAGCTTGATATTCAGGACGGACTGGAAGAGCCTCAAAGCGCGGCTTCCCGTGGCGCCGTCCTCTCACACCCTCTAATTAAATTAAAACCATATTTCTCACTTTAAGTGGTGTGAGATGACAATTGGAGGAGTTACTGATTACATCTATTGGAAAAACTTGCAAAAGCCGGCCCTCGGTTTGTCTGATAAGACTCAAATTTAATGCGCCACTTCAGCTCCCGTGTCTGCGAGCGTTCGATAGGATCTGCCGTTTCCAAAAAAACGGCGTTTGATGGAGATTTCTCATCATCCAGGTCGAGGAAGCCGCGCCGCTGAAACCGAAACAGGATGAAATGTTTCCGCGGCGAAGAAAAATCAGGCACGTTTCTCATTCTGCACGAGTGTCCCTTCCATCCGCACAATTAGAGGCCGCCGGTTCTCGGATTGGATGCCGGCGAGCGTCCCGAGCCGGTCATTTCCCGGGAGGAAACGGGAGAATATGATGTAACTCATGCATTTCATTACGGCGGCGCGGTGAGCCGGGCGGGAGCGGCGCCGAAAACACAGCTTTAATTAATTATCTGGCCGTTTCCATTACAGGAGCGGTGATGCACGTGGATGCAACCCCTGTGCCTTTTACACGCCGCCGGCGCCGCAACACGCCCTGGTGGCTATCCTTGGATCTGGAGATCCAGACAGGGTGGAATTCATCAGAAAGAGGGGCGCGGGGGGGGGGACTTAAAAGCTGTCCCCGCCGCAGACGAGGCGACAGGGCGCCCGCGGCCCCGGTCACTTTCATTATATGTGACAGCAGAGAAGATTTGGTTTCTGCCGCAGTCGGCAGGCAGCTGCAGTCCGGAGCGCCGCGCTCTCACGCTCCTGCCCGGTAATTAGAAACAGGGATGAAGGAGAAGGAGAGCCGGAATTTAACCTTCACGGCCCCCTTGTTTTAATCGCGGCTATTTCCACATCCTGTCCCCTCACGTGGACGACGCCGATGGAATTAGGCGTGTTGGACTTTCCTATAAACACCCATTTGTGCTTGTCTAAACTTTGCCAGTGGGCTTTCGGGCGATGAGCTCCGGGGTGTTTTCTCACTATCAGCACCACCGCTAATTCCGCATGCCAACCGGGGGACGCCTGGCTCGCCGCCCGTCGCCGCCGCCTGCACAGAGGGAATCCCAAATTCCTCCCGTTAAAAAAAAAAAAAAAAAAGCACGGCGGAGAAGCATGAATCACCTCGTTATCTCCATCTCGAGGAGGCGGGGCGGAGACTCTCTCTCCAACAACATCCCCCATTCAGGCCGACCGCCGGCCATTCTCCAAAAAAGCCTAACAGGAGGTTAACGAAGCGTGCTTTTTTTTTTTTTTTTTACCGTTCAGAACCAGGAGGAAAGGTGAACGCGGGGGCAGCCGGGGCCGCGGACGGGGAAACGGCTTTGGTGAGACGCTTTGCATCCGGCGCAGCCTCATGTTGGTGTAATGAAGCGCAGGCAGTCATTAGCATGCCCCACGCGCCTCCGCTCAGATTACCTCTTGGCCTCGCCTCCGCCATCCAAAACAACCAGCCCTTCAAGTCTGCTGATTGACTGCAACAAATCTCTGCATTAGCCGATTCTCCCCGTAATTGGCGTTGAAACCCCGAGCCAGGTTTCGCACCCAAAAATATCAGGCGCCGCATCCGGCTCCCGTGTCGCCTGTGTTCGGCCGCGGGAGATTCTCGCAGATTTAGATTGAACAAATGGAAAAAGTATATATTTGCGTGGTGCGTTCGGGGTTGCGCCTCATGCGGGGATTTAACGGTTTCACTTTGATCGCTTTTATACTCCCTGACATGCACATTACGCCTGCACCTGTCCCACAAATTGCTCCCGTTCTGCGGAGAATATGATTTGGCCCCCGATGCCTGTCTCGGAATTAGAAAACATTCGCAGAGAAAATAGGTTATTTTCGGAGAGCATGGCGCTGAGCTGCGGTGCTGTGACGTCTCGTAACCTCTTCTTCAAAGAAATATTTTTGCAACACTTAGATATTAACCCTGCTGTGTGCTGGGGGGGGGGGGGGGGGTGGGAGAAGGAACAGGCGGAATGTCAAAGGGGGGCCTTCCAAACAAAGTCGACGGGCCCGCCCGAG
>CAAKHD010007854.1:87465-97481 GCA_901007705.1 Fistularia tabacaria
GGGGGGGGGGGGGGGGGGGTGGGGCTCCTCCTTCCCCTTTTTTAAAAAAATTTTTTTTTTACAACTTTAAAAGTACCCGGGGGGGGGGGGGGGGGGGGGGGGGGGAGGGATGTGAGAAGGAACAGGCTGAATGTCAAAGGAGGGTCTTCACAGACACAGTCGACGGTCACGTCCGAGTCTGTCTGCGCGCAGGGGACCTCATCCGGCCGTCTGTCTTACGTTCCCCGTGAATAGTCCCGCATTCAGCCGATTCACGACACGCTGCAGACGTTCGTTAAAGTCAGCTGCGGGTGAATGGGTGGATGTGATCCGGTGTGAGGTGACGGAAGCTCATTATAAGCGGAGACCATTTGCGAAAGGCCAAACATCAACAGCGCGGTGTGGAAGGTAATGCCAGTGCACATTGGATGGGTGAATTTCCTTTATGTGCTTTGCTGATTATTATCTGTGATTCAGCAGGTGGAGACAACAACACCGGTTTCTAAGAAATACTGAAATGTAGAAAACTGTCTGACTGAAATACATTTGGGCTTCTAACAAAGGCGATGCTTGTATGCTTGTATGGATGAACATATGTACGGATGCATGCACGCCTGAATGCTTTTATGCATGTATGTGTGAACATATGAATGTATGCATGCATGTATGTATGAGCATATGAATATGCATGCGTGTATGTATGAGCGTAGAAATACTCACAAACATACGGACATCTGTCCATGTATGAATGCATGTATGTATATATACATTCATCCATGTATGTATTTATGTATGTTTACATGTGCGCATGTATGTATACATGTATGAATATATACATACGTGTATACGTGCATGCAAGCATGTATGTACGTATCGCAGTAAATGAATATATACGTGTGTGCACGTATGCATGTATGTAGATATGTATATATACATGCATCCATGTATGTATGAATGTATACATGTATGAATATATACATGCGTGCACATATGTATGCATGTATGTATATGTATATATGTGTATATACATACCTGTATGTATGTATGTGTATATATACATGCCTGCATGTATGTATGTGTGCATGCGTACATGAATGTGTGTGTATATACATGTCTGCATGCGTGCATGTATGTATGAGCGTATGAATACCAACATACCTGCATGCGTGTGTGCATGTATGTATATATGCACACTCCAGTATGCAGGTGTGCAGTCCCGGCCCACAGCACACACTCTACTCACCATCTCAGCGCTGTACCAATCTTTGGGTCGCCAAGTCAACACAGAGAAAACTGAGGTCATGGCTCAACTCTGCACCGAAGCCCCTTCACCCGCTAGCTTCCATATCAATGGGAGTCCACTCAATCTTGTCCACCAGTTCACCTACCTGGGCTCCACGGTTCTCTTGACAGGTAAATACATTACTGGACCAACAAAGCCTCATCAGCCGATGGGCGCCTGCGGAAAAGGGTTTTTGACAACAACCACCTGAAAATGAGCATAAAAGTAGCAGTCTGTGTCTCCACCTCACTCTATGGGGCTGAAACATGGACTCCATACAGATGCCATATAAACAGCTTGGAAATGTTCCACATAAGATGTCTCCGAAGAATTTCTCAACCTGTCCTGGGAAGACCGGATCCCCCACATGACATTCTGAGTGCAGCTTCCGCCATGAGCATGGAAGCAGCTCTGGCCAACAGGCGTCCACCCTGGGTTGGCTACACTACTCGCATGCCTGGCTATCGCCTCCCACGCCAAGTCCTCTATGGACAACTACACAACTCTGAGCGGACTGCTGCTGGGCAGAAAAGGCACTACAAGGACTTTACAAAAGAACTCCTGAGGCGCTGCAACATCAAGCCTGGCGACCTCGAGGCGCTAACATCTCACAGACCAACCTGGCGAGATACCTGCAACAAAGCAACTGAACAAACTGAGCAGCTGAACTGAACACGATGGACAGCTGAGATATATACATGTATGTCTGCATGTGTTTATATATTCATTGGTGCAGGCATGTATGCATATATACACGTATGACTGCATGTATTTACATATACATGCGTGCATGCACGTATGCATATATACATGTATGACTGCACGTATATTTACAAATACATGCGTGCATGCATGTATGTAAATATACATGCATGTCTGCATGTATTTACATATACATGCGTGCATGCATGTATGTAAATATACATGTATGTCTGCATGTATTTACATATAAATGTATGTCTGCAAGTATTTATATATATATTGGTGCATGCATGTATGTGTATATACATGTATGTATGAGCATGAAATACAAACATAAATACAGGCGTGTGTGCATATATGTATATATACATGTATGCATGTATGCATGAGCGTATGAATACGAGCATGCATACATCCATGTGTGCTTGTGTGTACATATGTATGCGTGTATGTATGTCTTGTTTGACGGAAGCAGATGCACCGCTGTCCTCAAAGCCAAAGGATTAAATGTTGAGTGCAGGCGGCCATCCATCCATCCATCCATCCATCCATCCATCCATCCATCCATCCATCCATCCATCCATCCATCCATCCATCCATCCATCCATCCATCCTCCCATCCATCCAGTGATTTCCCACTGATGACTGGCACTTTTCAATGTCTGCTAGCAGGTAGCGGCATTCCCGCATTGAAAGTCAAAGAGCGAACGCCTCGTGGTCCAGAGCTGCCCAGGAAATGGGACACAGTGAGCCTTTTCAGATTACAGATAAGATGAAGGTCCTTCATCCTTGTCTCAGCGTCTCTGTTATACACTCTGAGGGACTCACAAACCAAGACCTGGATTGAATATTAGGCTTTAAACTGTCCATCCACTGCAGACAGGAGGACACCACCGGGGCTGCAGAATATTGGGAGGAATTCCCGGGAGAGGGGAAACTGCCATTAATTCAGTGTAGTCATCTCCTGCGGTGCAAGGTCAATCCTTTCCTCCGTTAGCGTATCGGGGCATCGGGGCTTGTCAGGTTTTCCTTTAAGCACTGTGTCAGGATGATGTACTCGGTTGGGCTCTACGCGCTGAAACTTTGACACAAACTTGCTGGCAGGAAAATGAAAAATGACCAACGTCTCGTGCGAGAACACCTGTTCCGGAGGAGAACGAAGATTAGCTCCCGCCGCTGATCATTTTCTACCTCTTGCGGTGTTGTTTTCCAGATGAATTCTGCCGAGTGGGTGTCATTGTCACTGTAATTGCACCTTTTACTCTTTATTTTGGATTCTGTTGTCACTTTGTCTCAGTGAATAATATTCCGCTCCATTGTGTTTTTACCATTAGATCAACAACGTGGGCGGTTAGTGCCGCCATCGCACAGCGAGGAGGTCCCTGGAGGCTCCGTGCCCCCCCGCCCCCCCCCCCTTTCTGCCTGGGTTCCCCCAAGGTTCTCCGGGTTCCTCCCACAGACCCAACACATGATGGAGGTTCACCGGAGACCCGGCATTGTCCAGACGTGTGAATGAGAGAGTGAATGACTCTTGAGGTCCTCCGTCATTGGTGAATTCTTGTCATGGCTACTGGACTTGAAGTCCTTCTCTTGAAGACGTTTGACCTCCTCATCCCAGGGGCTTCTTCGGTTCAATCTCGCTCTCTTCAGAGGCAGTGAATGGTTTTTAAACCTTTGTAAGACGTGGGAATGAGAATCAAAGGTGCTTTATCTTTATTTGATTGTAATTGGCATTGAGATTGTGGCGACGGCTAGCCGCACTGCTAACGCGGAGATTGCGTCACTGAGAGGCTTCTCATTTATTTCCTGTTGCTCTCTCAGTTCGGCTTCAAACTGTCTCTGCCTCCAGGTCCCTCGGCAATTATCCAGCAACATATGTATATATATATATATATATATATATATATATATATATATATATAGACAGTGAATGTAAAAGACAACAAATAGAGCATGGTGATTATTTTGCTGAGCTCGTTCTCATCACATGACACACAAGCTTCTTAAAAGGTACGGGCCACACACACACACACACACACACACACACACACACACACACACACACACACACGCGCACACAAGCACACACACTCGGAAAAGGCAGCGTCATCGTTTGTTGGTAATCAGGCAATTATTTTGTAAAAATATCTTCACTGCCTCCAGATCTGGCCCTCAGTCACTCCACAGGCGGGGTTTCCAACCCTCCTCGGTACCAGCGAGCTACTGTCGGTGGCTTCTCCGCCGTCCAATTAGAAAGAATACATTTCCTGGCCAGGAGTAATCATTTTTGAGGCGACATCATATCGGAGGGAGAGAGTCTGATATGGATGAATGAGCTGGAATAATCCGGGGTTCTTTTTAAAATTGTGCTTTTATTCTTCAGAGCGCAGCGGGCGGACCCTGGATGGAAGCAGATATAGGCGTTGTGTTCAAGTGCTAGTTTTATCTATGCATTTCCCACATGACCATATCAGTATATTGTTATTAACGGTGAGAGCAACAGGAGCGCTTGTTTTCAGGCGCTGCCTGCGTCTAATGGGGTTCGGCGTCCCTCCCGTGACGCGAGTCTCCGTGGCCATCTTGGTAATTCTTTGACTGGAATGTCATCGCTGAGATTAGCGAGACGTCTCACAGCGTTATTGCGGTTTTCTGACCTGAGGTGGCAGAGCATTGAAGAGGTGACCTCTGACCCCGGCTGCTCTCCTGCACCATAGATGGAAGGCGCTGTCGATGACACCCTGGTGTTTATGCTCTCGTTATCTCCTGCTACTTGCTTTTGGTCGTCGGCTAACAAACTCAGCAGGGTTTGATATCAAAACAAAAAACGTGAATAATCTTTAAACCGTGGAAAGGTTCTCCGGGGGGGTGCAGGGATCCCAAGACACTCATGCATTCATTTAGCAGGAGATGCTTGATGTCAGAGTGAGCTAAAGCTAATTTCCCTCTGTTAGCCTCTGGGTGATTAAATACCATGCAGTAAAAACAGGAATGCATCCAGGCCTTCTAGATCCGGGGTGGCCAATTCAGTTTTACAAGGGGCCACATGAGAATCCTGAATGGTGCTGGAGGGCCGAAGCAATGATAACTTATTTCTGCTCAACGTGAATTGTGTCCCATTGTAAAAGGCAGTCAATGACATGTCCTGATTAGCTGCTGCTGGTTGTCAGAATGATAAACAATAGAAACAAAATCGATCTTTCCATCAGTGTTCTCAGAAGGTCTGACGTGTTGACCTTCACAAACACTGAAAGGTGTTTAGCAGTGTGCTAAAGCTATGCAGTTGATCAAAAAAGCAAAAAGTGCTTTTTATGAGTGTGATATTGTGGCCTATGACTGCATCAGAGTCCGACCAACACTCCTTGATAAACTCTCCTTCCTGAAAAGACTTACTTTTCCGGGCCATTTTGTTGGATCTTGCGTAACTTGCCTTGAAAGCTTCATTTCTCGGTGTGCAAAGCTTTATTAAAACACCCTTGTTGGACTTGGGGTTTTGCTGGGAAAACATCTCACTGCCTTCATCAGACAAGTCTTTGTATTTCCCTCCATGTTTGTTCACGTCGTGGCGATTCAAATTGTAATCCTTATTCAGCGCTTTACCTTCGGCTCCTGGAAAGAAATATTCGGCGGTCAATGCCTTGTTGAAAACGTGGGCTTTGGCAGCAATTTTTTTATCGGTGTGAGCTGACATTTGGAGGGGGAAACTGGCGAGCGTCGATCGTCTCACGCCATGGATGAACAAGTGTTTGTTTCATTCAAGGGCCCGATGTGTTCTAGATGGACGTGTGTTGACGTGCAGATGCCCTCAGGGTTGGCCAGAAGACCGACCGAGCATCCTTCCGTTCACGTCCCTCGACGTAAAATCGGCAGAAATAAGGAAGGGCGTCTTCGCACACTCACCTTTATTTGGATCTCGCCTCCATCTCGGCTGGCGAGTCCAAATGTTGAATTTCGGTCAAATCGAGGAGCACGTTCGGTTCACCTTCCCTGGACGTTCACGTGAGCGATGGAGGAGCCTCAGCATGGGCTGCTTCTCCTCCCCGGCTTTCATGCTCAGCTTAATTGTTGTTAAATCCTTTCTATATTTTATGAACCCAAACGGATCTTTATTAATTCCTTTAGGTCGCGGTTCCTCCAGTTGTTTTGCAAGGAGTTTTTCGAGAACGTTTGCTTTCCGCATTAATCAGCCTAATTGGCATGTAGAGCTCAGGTAATTCATCTTTCTTAAGCATCGGGGGAATATTTGGAGAAACTATAGCGAGCGGGAGAAGGAGGAGGAGGCGGGGAACCCCTCCTGAAATGAGTCGGAGTAAACAGCAGAAATAGATCCATCAGCTCGCCGAAGGTTTGCTCAAAAAGCCGAAAGCCCGCCGGCCCCGGCGCCGGCCCGCTCCGAGGAGACCTCGCCGCTGAAAGGATTTCGTCCTCTGCCACTGGTCTTCAGAGCATGTTCCCCGCCCTCCTCTTCCTAAAGATGCCTCCTTGTATCTCCCGCCCCGGGATCGATCTCTGAACTGTAAAGTTTTCAGTAAAATGACTGCATAATTCTCGTTAACTTCTTTGGTTTGCTTTGCTGATCTCCAGAACCATCCGTCAGCCGTGGAGTGGGATTAGATCTGGGTCTCCCCTGCAGCCAAATGTGCAAATAATCAAGCAGGTTTATCTCCCGGCTCGAGGAGCCTGTGCCGGCGTAAAATAAAGCACCCCCTACCTCTCGTGCTAGTAATTCATCTGAAGCTGATTTTACAGCCTCTATTTCCTCGGAGGCGCTTCCATACGGCTGCTTCAGCCTCGTCTCCCAGTCCAACGCCGCTCTCTGGGAATCTCCTCTTCTCCGACCCGCACGTTCTGAAAGAAAAAAACATTTGATCAATGGACATGTCCTAACTCTACGGCCACTTCATGAAGTTACAGTAAAGTAAGGCAGGGGGTAAATATACAACATATATACAGTCCATGCAGTAAACCCAGTTTATTCTTGTGGAAATCTTCTTGTCGTGGCAGCTGGACTTGAATTTCTCCACTGGAAGGCGTTTCAGACCCTCATCCCAGACGCTTCTTCGGTCCTAATGAGTTTCCCGATGACAGGGTTTTGGGCGATCCAGGTGACCGTGGCTTGCAATGTAAGAGGAAGAGTCGACGGGCAGAAAGCAGGTCTAAGGGGGTTGTTATGCTAATGGAGGTGTTGTTTTTTGGGGATACAAGAGCAACTTTTGGGGATTTACCCGGACTGGAGTGTGAAAAGGTAAAGCCAAAGAAAGGAGTGAAACCTGTTGGATCTCATGGACTGAGGCTCAGGTGGAAGTTACTACTTCTGGTGGTGGATCTTTCCTGGTAGTTTGGAGGGTGCAGAAGGTCCCGGTCCGTCTTGGTATTGACCCAGTGCGGCGTTATACGTCGGTATTGTGTCTGAGGCCCCTCCTCGGCTCAGAGATGGTTCTTCTGCTTTGACAAAGATGGCTTCTTTGACTCCTCTCTCCAACCATCTGACTTCTCTGGCCACGATACGGACATACGGACATACGGACCAACGAACGGCAACCCCGTTAGCAAGACAACCTCCTTAGACCTGGTGTCTGCCCATCAACTCTTCCATCTGCATGACAAGCCACCATCACCTGGACCCGTCCACAACCCTGGCAGTCATACTGGGAAACTCCCCACAGGTCATTGGAGCTGAAGAAGCCTCTGGGATGAGGGTCTGAAACGTCTTCCAGTGAAGAAATTCAAGTCCAGCCGCCACGTCGAGAAGATTTCCACGGAACATAAATCCAGAAACCTAGTCAGTATGGAGGCACTTTGTACACGCTGCACTCTGTGGCTACAAGGAGATGGTTGGCGATGTACGCCTTTCTTCATCCACGCAGGAGCAGTCTTCTCAGGTCAGTGGGCGCAGACAGGGCAGAACCCCCCCCCCGGCGAAGGTGAATTTCACCTCCTGTCAAAGACAGAACGATCTCATCCCAGTAACAAGCCGGAATGACAGTCTCCCGCTGAGACAGAGCCGTTCCGGTCCGCGTCGCTTCCCCCTCGTCGGATCCGCTCGGAAGAGCCCGGTGTTTCGCCGTTGCTCCGTCACGGTGGAGAAGCCGGAGACCTGAACATCGGGATTCCTGCATTGCGGGTCCGCCGGCGTCAACAGGTGCCGGCGTGTCTCCTGCGTCAGCGGAGGCTTTGTCGTTCCCGCCGCGGACGTCTGGGAGCAGCAGCGGGCGAGACGGGATGGAAACGCATGAGGATCACGTACGGAGCTCACGCATCTCCGGAAAACCGGCCCAGACGGAACGTCCTGCACGTCGAAGAAGACAACGCCGAGGTTAAGTCGCGATCGAACGTCTGCCTGGAAAAAGGGAACCTTTGTTCCCGTTCTTCTCGTCTTCTTCTCCTCGACTTCTTCTTCTTCACCTTTTTCAGCTCAGGCTGTCTCATCTGCAAGTGGAGAACCATGCAGAGTGAGATGCCAGAGGCCTCCTTCAGAGGTAGTCTCATACCTGGACGGAGGGAGTCCGTCAGAGGGACAGCACGTGCTTGATGGTCTCATCTACTGAGATGGTTTGGACGTGGACAGAGGAGGGATGGAGAAGATCTGGGTAGAAGGATGCTGAGGTAGGAGGAGGTCTGGAAGAAGACCAGAGAGGAGGTTTATGGATGGAGGAGAAGAAGACAGGAAGGTAGTTGGTGGGAGAGAAGAGGGTTGGATGGAGGCAGATGTTTGGCTGTGGAGACCCCCGGAGGGAGCGTCCAAACGCAAATACATCACCTGCCACCTGAGGAGCTCCAGAATACAACTTGAAATGTTCCTTTTAATGATAATTGAGGTTATTAAAAGACAGTGCAGACGTCTCCTGGCCTTCTTCTGCCCCCGTAAATCATTTTCCCAATCAAAAAAGGCCTGCGTGAAGACGTAAACCCCCCCCGCAGCATGGGATACCTTTTAATTAAACCGCGAGATTGAAAGCGGGAGTGCAGAAAATAGAGAACCCGAACGCCTGCTTGGAAATGTTTGGAATCCATCAGCGCAGTCACTGCCGACCCATTATTCTAATCATGCGACGGGACGCCGCGTTGCACCGCGGCTTTTCTGATAAGTTGGGCAATTTCGCCCGGAACATGGGGGTCGGGAGGGCGTTTGTCATTTTTAGGGTCTTTGGGGGGGAAACCTCGGGGATCTAAGTGCGCGCAGCCCCGGGTCTCTTTACGCCGCGTATCGATCGCGGTCATTACTGAAAATGTGTGGATCATTTCACAGTTTACAGCATTTAACGATCGCCTGGGAAACAGCAGCGCCGGCTGCTGAACGGCTCTATCGGAGACTCTCATTAGGGAAAATATACAGCAGCGGGGATCAGTCGTTGACAGTTCCTGTCATTATATCACACTCTCATCACCACAGGCCTTTATCCTGTGAAGGCCGGAGACGGGGATCTCACACTTCGGAGGTCATCGTCCTTTTAATGATTGATCGTAATCGGAACAAAGATCGGAGGGATCGAACCAGCACTCGTGGGTCGGTTTATCGCGAGCGGACGGGGATTTTTGGAATCCACGGCGTATGCGTGGAGCCTCCTTTCCGTTCGCCGGGCGAGGAGCTCTGAAGGTGAGCCGTCCATTCTGAGCCTCCTTCACGCCGGCGCCTCTGGAGGGACATCTCGGCGCTCGGACACAGACTGGACTCATGGAGTTCCTGAGATGATATGCTCAGTGATTTGCTTCACAGAATGGAGGCGCTGCTTTTTTTTTATGGTAAACATCTCATGATAATGTCCTTGCTGCAAATATTAGGGACTTTCAAGCATCGGTTAGAAGGTCTCCAGGGGATCCACACACACACACACACACACACACACACACACACACACACACACACACACACACACACAAACTTTGCTGTTTGTGTTCATTCCTGGATTTGATGCAGCTTGAGATGGACGCCGTCTCTGGGGAAGTTCTCCTTGGCAGGATGTTCCTACAGATTAGACATCGAAATGGCTGTTAGTTTATTAAACCCGCTTCTTCTCCTTTGGGACGTTCCCTCAGATCGGAAGAGCGTCGTGTA
>CAAKHD010007854.1:97501-109229 GCA_901007705.1 Fistularia tabacaria
AGACGTGTGCTCTTCCGATCTGGATTTGATGCAGCTTGAGATGGACGCCGTCTCTGGGGAAGTTCTCCTTGGCAGGATGTTCCTACAGATTAGACATCGAAATGGCTGTTAGTTTATTAAACCCGCTTCTTCTCCTTTGGGACGTTCCCTCCAGGGGTCTCCACAGCTGATCATCTGTCTCCATCCAACCCTCTCCTCTCACACCAGCGACCTTTTTGTCTTCTTCTCCTCCATCCATAAACCTCCTCTCTGGTCTTCCTTTAGACCTCCTCCCACCCTTGCATCCTTCCACCCAGATCTTCTCCGTCCCTCCTCTGTCCATGTCCAAAACATCTCAGCCTGTCTTTACCACTGGAACATCTACCCTGTGCTGTCCCTCTGATGGACTCCGCGCTGCTCCTCTCCCAGAGAGGAACCTCCGCATCTCCAGCTCTGCCTCCTGTTCTTCTCCTCAGTGTCTCCAAACCAGACCCCCTGGCTGCTCTTCACCTCCGTCTTCTCCTCCTTCCCTCTGACTGGAACTGAAATTCTTTGATGACCCGACAGTTTTCTCCTTCCACCCCTTCCATGTTTGTCCACCTCCTCTCCACCCTCTCCCTCGGTTCCATCTTCATCTCCACTCCCTGTAGCCTCACCGTTCCCGCCGGGTTCCTCTCATCCACACACAGGTACCCCGTCTTGCTGCTGCCAACCTTCATTCCTGTCCTTTCCAGCTCACGACTCCCGCTCTCTTAGATGTTCCTCCAGCTGCCTCCTGCTCTCCGCGCGGCTCGCGGAGTCATCTGCAAACATCACCGCCCCGAACTTCTGAAATACGAGCTCGAAGCCGGATGGTTCAGCCGCGGTGTGGGGGTGTAAATCGCTGGGCTCCAGGTCGGCCGAGCCGCAGATGGTAGAATGATCGGGTACTTGAGTTCTTTTTTTTCACCAGATCAATATCACATCTATGCTTTTATGGCAGAGGTGTCTCCAAATTGAAAAATAGGACATATATATATATATATATATATATGCAGAGGGAGAGAGTGATGAGGAGCACCAGCTACGATGTTTTGCTGCAGAGTTTTTGAGGGCCAAAGATGAAAACGTTTGTCTCCTCGTCCGACGACTGTAATTTCCATGTTTCAGCCGCGGCTCGAAGAATGTAGGCCACGTTGTCAGGAAATACCATGAATGATGAATATAAACCTTCATTTATCCGCACCGGTTGCTTTCCGGCGCAGCGTCAGAGCCCCCGGTGTACTTTATTTTTATCTGTAGTTGATAAAAAAAATTTGGGTCTTCTGCTAACTGTTTGCCACGTGTGTGTGTGTGTGTGTGTGTGTGTGTGTGTGTGTGTGTGTGTGTGTGTGTCACGAGGCATGAAGTAAACGAACTGAACAATCTGTGTATGTCTGTTCAATGGATGCTCCTCCTCCAAGCTGCTGTTGACTCCAGTTCTATTTGCGTTTCAGGTCTAAACATGTAAATGTGTCTGAGTGCAGCCGGGGAACGGATCTTCTCAACGCAACGTGAAGTCAGATTTGATCTCCATGGCGACAAGTTCCAACCCAACACTTTCCACATCTGGAGCATCTTCAAGATCATAGGTGTCAAACTCTGGTCAGTGTAGTTGTATTCGGACCTTGAAGCCATACTTAAAGACTATTAGCGCTGGCCCGCTGCTATCCTAGCTTACAGCACATGGACCGCTAAGACTACAAATCCCAGAATTCTCCGCTGCGAAAATCCCGACAGGACCCGTAAAGGCCCTCTCCTCTTCTCCGTGGACAGCAGTCGTAGCCACCTGATGCTAACACCGGCACCAATGCTAACCCTCTTAAAAGAAAGGCAGACAACAGTTATTTTATTTTTACATTTATTATTAGCCTGTGGAAAAAGGTTACTGTTGAAAGTCAGACGGCTGCAAAGAAAAAGAGGCGTACCATTTTTCTTGAATTTTTATTGAAGACAGGAACAAAAAAAACCATGATTTTTAATTAGAATTTCCATTTGGCATGTGTGCGATATGAAGTTCTATATTGTCTAGTTTGAAGCTTTGCTGGTTCCGTATTCAGTTTTGAAGCCAAACTTGTTTGAGTCCAGATGAAAAGCTTAATTTTATATCTGGAGGAAAAAAAAGTTTCAATTAATTATCAATGTTGGCCCGCGACTTTTGTCCCGGTTTTGAATTTTGGTCCACTGTGGATTTGAGTTTGACACTCCTGATCTAGAGGATCTACAGAAACCCAACATCCCCCCCTTGGAGCAAGCATTTGGAGACAGCGATGAGCAAACACTGCATTTTACTGGTGCAGAGACCTTGTACAGATCCCTTCTGCCTCCAGGCGTGGGGCTGGAAGGAGAGAGCGGTGGAGAGAAACGTTGTTCGAGACGGAGGTGTGAGGTTTGTTAGGGAACTCCGGAGATGACGGGGAACCTTCTCTGTGGTCCAGGTTGTGGTGCTCCTTGACAAATCCTACCAGGTCCGCTGGAATTCCTGGAGATGTTTCACTTCTCTTTGAAACTGCATCCAATGTTCCATGAAGAAATGTGGGGAGTGTCAGAGATTTCAGGGTCTCGAAGGCGTCGACCCCAAATTCTTCTTCTTCTCCTTTGGTCTTTTCCCTTCAGGGTCTCCACAGCCAATCCACCTTCTCCATCTCACCCTGTTCTCTGGATCCTCCTCTCTTCATGTCCTCTCTCACTACCTCCATACATCTTCTCTCTGGTCTTCATCTAGACCTCCAATTCCATATCTTCACTCTCCCTCCTCTGTCCATGACCCGACCATCTCTGACCTTCTCTCCTAAACACTTGCCATGCCATTCCTGATCCTCCACATCTTCATGTCTGCCACCTCCAGCTCTGCCTCCTGTCTTTTCTCCAAACCATCCATCATCTCTGCTCTCACCACTGTCTCCTCCGGCTTCCCTTTCCTTCTGTTTGGCCTCAAATTCACGAGTCCAGAGGGGCGGCAGAGGCCCCCTGAGTCTTTTGGGTCGTTCCCGTCGGTGCCGGAGAGGTAAATGTCCTGTGGAGTTGTGGCTGGAGGTGCAGAAGTTGTATGTTTTGTTCGGTGACAGCGGTCTGAGCAGGCCTGGCCTCGGTGGGGGCGCCTGAGCTGCTGCCTCGGGGTGAAGCCGGGTTGAAGTGCGCAGGAACGCGGCGTTTCCCCCCGCCGGCGCTGTTTCTTTATGTTTCTTTGCAGTTTCACGAAAGAGCCAATTTGGGAAGGTGACAGATTTTCAGCCCTTTCTCTTTGTGCCTTTCTTTCTCTTTGTTCTTCACTCCACACTTGTGGGAACACTGTGTTCCCGGCGGCCGAGGGTTCTGACGACCCTCAGCTCGTGTTCCAGTGGGCGTCGCGAGCAGAAGGGCAAGTATTGACCGGCGTGTTTGCGTGGGTTTCCTATAAATATCAACGTTGAGTCTTCTGTCCCGCTCAGCGCGCCGTCCGATACGGCCGATTTGTTCCCGGGAACATCTTCACTCGCGAACTTGTCGTTCTTGTCCGGCTGATTCGACTCAGGAGAGCTTCAAGTTCCCAGATGTGAATCTGGCGTTCAAAGGGTGGGTGATCGCAACACCCAGCTGAGCGGAGACCTTCGGTGCTTGGAGAGGAGGTCCGCGGGACGGCGCGTGACCTGCGGCCTCCGAGGCGTCGGCCTCCGAGGCGGGAGTCCACGTGAGAGGGGATGCAACCTCCTGGAACGCCGGGCATCCGTCGCGAGACGGAGCCAGAATTGCAGCAAGGTGCGATACTGGATGTGACCGAGCGGAAACTGATTCGAATGCGTCGTCTTCAGGAGGAGAAGATCCGTCGATCGCCTGGTCCTTTTCCTACCTCCAAGCTGCGAGGACCTGCCGTCTCTGCAGCTGATGAAATGCACCTCACTTGACTTTCCAATGAGACGTTTAAGAGAACATTCATTCGTTCGTTCATTCTCCGAAGGGCTTGTCCTGCGGTGCGGTCGGGGGCGGCTGGAGGCCACAGGCAGGGTTCATCCTGGACCCACAACCGCTCAGCGCCTCGGTCGCACGTCTGGACGACGCAGGGTCTCCGATGGTCCTCCCGCATGCGTTTGGACTGCGGGAGGAACCCGGAGAACCCTGAGGAACCCCAGCGCAGACACGGGGAGAACCTGGGGGCTCCACTCCGAAAGGCCTCCTGTGGGAATCCAACCAGGGACCTTCTGGCTGCCAGGCAGCAAAAAACAATTTAAACAATTTCCCAACCACGGGATCATTAAAGTTCATCTCATCTCGTCTCAGAAGCTGGAAGCGCTGCTCCACCGCCGCCTTTGCTGAATATTACTATGTTAAAAACAGAAAATGATAAAAAGAGCAAATTGCTGTAGTGGAGTTGGGATTCACCAAAGGAGTATTTGATTACGGAGCTCTGCGCCCTCAGAGAGCGGCGAGTCCGTGGCCCGGATCCATCAGAGCAACCAGTATTTTCATTAATGCCATTACAGGAATGACCTTATTATAAAACCTGTAATCGTTGTTGTAGCAAATCCAACCTTCCGCCCCCAGCAAATGAACAGGTAGGTGTTAAATTTTTGTGTGATCCAGGTCCGTCTCCACCGGCCGTGTTCCAGTGGCCATCCGGCGGCCTTCGGGTTTTCACAGCCTTTCCCAAATCACAGAGAAAAAAAAACAACCCATATAGGCTCTGGAGAGGCGGCGAGAAGCAGCGCAACACATCCAGGACGTGGACAACAAGACGGAGGTCAGCAGAGACGCTCTCGCAGAGGTGACATCTACCGCGGTGGAGCGGCAGGTCGGCCGGAGAGGAGGGCAGAGCGGGACCTGCTGGGAGGACCTCTTCTCTGCGTCACCTGAGTCAAGTCTTCTCCTGCAGCGCAAGGTCACGTCCGAGTCCCGCCGGCACGCCGGCGGTGAGACAAAGTAAACGGTGTTTCAGGACGTGCTTCAGGGGAGGCGGCGCCCTGGAGCAGCGGTCAGACCTTCTGCCTCGCAGCCAGGAGGTCCCCGCTTGGATTCCCACAGGGGGGGCCTTCCTGTGTGGAGTCTCCATGTTCTCCCCGGGTTCCTCACATGGTGCAAACACATGCAGGGGGTTCTTGAAGACTCTGAATTGTGCATTTTTCAATCTTCTTGCTATTCTTCTCCTTTGGTCTTTTGCCTTCAGGGTCTCCACAGCCAGTCCACCTCCTCCATCTCACCCTGTTCTCCGGATCCTCCTCTCTTCATCTCCTCTCTCACTACCTCCATACATCTTCTCTCTGGTCTTCATCTAGACCTCCAATTTCAATATCTTCACTCTCCCTCCTCTGTCCATGACCCAACCTTCTCTCCAAAACATCTACCATGTCATTCCTGATCCTCTCCATCCTGGTCACTCCCAAAGAGAACCTCCACATCTTCATGTCTGCCACCTCCAGCTCTGCCTCCTGTCTTTTCTCCAAACCATCCATCATCTCTGCTCTCACCACTGTCTCCTCCAGCTTCCCTTTCCTTCTGGCTGACGTTCTTCTATCTGACACTTTTCTCCAGCCGTTCCAACCTGCTTGAGCCCGTTTCTTCACCTCTTCTCCACACTCTCCGCTGCTCTGGAGAACTTGAACTGTGCACTGTGAATGGGAGGGTGAATGTCGGTTCAGTCTGTATGACATGAACGGGAAAGCGAGTGTTCGAATCTCTATTTGATGTGTGACTCACTGAGGAAACTCTACATTCAAATCACATATTTATTCATTTCAGGTTTTATGCTTATTGTGCTGTTAATGTGCACTTTATTTAGTCAATTTCACGTCCCTGTGGGAAAGTGCAAAGAACGCCTTTGCCAACATGTCTGGTACACGTGGAGATAATTGGTCGCACAGCTTTGACTTTGAGAGGATGATTGTACGTCTGTGTATGCCGTGCGGACGAGAGGTTGAAAGGTTGTCAGGCTCCACAGGAGGCCTCGTGAATGAATGAACGAATGAAAAACACGGAACGGCCGCTCACCGTGTACTTAGCGTTCACTTAGCACGTGCTGGGTTGGAACCGTGACAGCGAAACCGAAAATGGAAAGTAAATAGGCAGCTGTTAAAGGTCTGCAAGCCCCGCGGAGGGGATAAAAAAGAGAAGGAATGACTAAATGAATGTCTGAATGGAGGCAGAACGGCTGAGCCGCAGCAGGTGTGGGAGGAGCGCGGCTGTTTTTCCACCCGACGTGGGCCGGGAGTAATTCATTCATTCTTGTCAGTGGTGTCGTGCCGGGGAGGTTTTGGAAAAGCGCCGGCAGCCGGACGCAGGTAGCCGCGGGATTATTTACATCTCCCGCCCGCAACGGACGGCCGACCCGCGCGCGCAGCGAGTTCCGGCGGCCCGGCCCCGCGGAGGTCGCAGAATCCTCTCCCGATGCATTATTCACCAGGCAGGAAACTTTTGTCATGCCTTTGAAACCTTTTCCAAAATAGGCTTTTCAGAGAAAAAAAAAACAAGTTCTGAGGCGCCGCTGCGGCTGCTGTTCGTGAGAACACGGTTTGCCGTCTCACAATATGTCAGCCTGAGTTTGTCCAGAGAAAGAGCGGAGAAATAAGTTTGTACACACACACACACACACACACACACACACACACACACACACACACACACACACACACACATATATATTAAAAAATAGGGGGGATTAATCAGATTACTCAGAGAGTGACAGTGGATTAGTGGATTAATATGTATCTCAAAATTAATATCCATTCAGTATTCATTGTGCTTCTTTTAGTGGAGGGAGAAGGCTACTCACACACACACACACACACACACACACACACACACACACACACACACACACACACACACACACACACACACACACACACACACACACACACACACACACACACACACATATATATATATGAATATTTATATTAGGGGTAATTAATCAGATTACTCACAGGGCGACAGTGGATTAATAAATATCTCACAATTAATATCCATTCATTATTAATTGTTACTTTTTTTTCGGGGGAGAAGGGTACACAAACACACACACACACACACACACATACAAACACACACACACACACACACACGTGTGTATATATTTTGATATATATATATTTATACTCGGGGTGATTAATCAGATTACTCACAGGGCGACAGTGGATTATTAAGTATATCACAATTAATATCCATTCATTATTAATTGTTTCTTGTTGTGCGGGGAGGAGGCGACACACACACACACACACACACACACACACACACACATATAAATATGTATATATATTAGGGGCGATTAATCAGATTACTCACAGGGCGACAATGGATGATAAGGTGTACCACAATTAATATTAATTCATTATTAATTGTGTTTCTTTTGGTGGGGGGGGGGGCTTTAAACACACACACACACACGCACACACACACACACACACACACACACTTGAAGTATTGCTGTTGTTGGCTGCTCGCCGCCACTCCTGCACGTTTACACTGTTTCTATGTTGTCAACAGATCGTTCAGTTGCAACTTGTAAAACGCCCCCCCCTGTTGATATACACTGTTAACACTGTTTCCTGTTGATTTTTACTTTTCTATTATTGATAACTATTTCTTGCACCGTCCACTTCCTGCTGCGAGTGGTTGAGTCTCCACTGGGGGACGATGAGAGGAATATTCCATTCTGTTCTACGCATGGCCCCGACCTTCACTGCCAGCTGTGTCGGCGGTCGAGGTCCCCGCAGACGGATCCCGGACGAACGTGCGCTCGCCGCGATTCGACGGGATACTTTAAGTGCTCCGGTGGAGGGAGAGCTACTTCGCGTTGAGTCGGTCCGAACCCGCGGCCGGCACCGCGATGCTCGACGCCTCGTGGAGCGACGTCAGACGGTTCGGAGGAGAAAGGCGCGGGTGAGGAAGCAGCAGATCGTGCAGCTCGGCTCCGAGCTGACCGCGCCGTCTGTGGACTTTAGCTGAACTTCCTGCGCGGCCTCTTTTAATGAACGGCCATTTAATTGCTGTGTTTACCGAGAGAAAACAAAAGCGGCGTCGGACTGGACTGGACTGCAGCGGCCAACATTAATTCATGGTAAATAAAGCTTCAGGCTTTGGTGTAAACGAATACGATTAAAATCAAAGTACATTTAATGTTTATTATTTGAATTATGCTGCTCTTTTTATCCGCAGAAGCGTCCTTGTGCCTTTGTCTCTGAATATTTAACAATAAAAACACCATTAATTTTTCTATCCACCAAGAAGCAGGAAGCTCATTTCTGCGGACGCATTTCATTTTTAATTTTTTTTACTCCTCATGAATCAGTTTCACCATAATTGCTGTTAAATTATTAGCGGAGTGGACAACAAATGAAATTATGAGCATTAACTATTCACACGGCCTAAACTGCTTTGTGTGGAGCTGATGGGGTGATTTAGATAAATGTGAGCGCGCATTAGAAATCCTGCCTTTAATTGTGCATTTTAATGAGGGATGTACCATTTCAGACACGTGGCCATTAAACGCAGCACGTTAAAATATACGGGAGCTGTGAGACGTCGTTGAGGATAATATATCTATTTCTAAAATCCGTCTCCGTGTCGCCCCCGCGTCGAAATCATCAGGACGAGCCGTGCAGGACTAGTTTCGTCCGGTTTACTATCTGCTTCTTCTTTAGCACGTCGCTGTCACGCCCGGTGAGGATAAGGAAGCGCGGACAGACTGATAGCCTTTGGTCGCAGCATCTGCGCTGCCAGATAAGCCTGGTCAAGGTGGTGTTAGTGAATCAAGACCCTTGACTATCTCCGTAAGCCCGGCTGCAGTGGCCGCTTCCAAGATACAGCTGCGGATAAGCTCTGGCCTGTGAATCATTTACAGCTTTCAGAGAAGGATAAGCAAGGGAGCGAAAGAAGAGAATCTGTTATGATACGTTTTGTGCGGGCTGCCAAATCACATCGGACCTTCTCCTTCAATCTGCCGCTTTGTGTCCGCGCTCTGAAACGTGGCCAGGCGTCTGATTCTCGCCGTTCTGCAGCTGCAACATGCCCTCTAGCCGGTGTGGAGATACGACGGCGCGGGGAAGGATTTTCCCAAAAAAAAAAAAAAAACACCTCACACACTAGCTTGTTGACAAGGGGTTATGTGAGGAGGCTCCAGACGGCCGCTGGCTGGCATCAGGCTTTGAGCGGACCCGGATTGAGAGCGTGGAAATTGTGCATGTAAATGTTAGCCGCAGCTCCTCCAAGGCCGGTATCATCTGAGGCGCCGGGTGTGCACGGAGATGTCCGGATATGTGTTTTCGATGCAGCGCGAGGCCGAACGGCGTTGGCGGAGTTCTTCGACGCGTCGCGACCGCGGAAGAGAACTCTGACGGCCAGAGCTGTCGGAGGAAACGCGGATAAAAGCTGAGCCCGTCGAGGTCGGCGGGGAACAGGAGACGTCCGTCGTGTGCTTTCTGAGGATATTTCACCTTTCCGTTCAGATTTGGGGCCGTCATGTCTCACGTCCACCACCTCCTGGCAGGGGTTGTTGCAGCGTTTGGCCGAGATAAGTTCAGAGTCGGACGCGACGGTGTTTGCATCCATTTCTCATCGTTGCACAAAACAGCTTCGACACAGCGACCGCGCGCGCGCGCGTGTGTGTGTTCCGCCTCTCATCCGCCATTACGCGGACGGAGACGAGGACGCGGGCCGTTTGTTCGGATGACGACTTGATTGCCGTCGTTGTTGAATTTCAGATGTGGTGTTTTCGAAGGCTTTCATGGAAATGAAGATGAAACCGCTGTCTGGTTTGTTTGTCCCTTACCCTTCACCCGCCGGCGGCGCAGCACGCCATGATTTCCCTCATTGTGCACGCCCCTCTCCGCCGAGGAGCCGCCGTCTCGGTCAAATCACCGTTTTTCTGGCGGCGCTGAGAGGCAGGCGGTGCACGTCCGCGGTCTGATCTCCCTCCGGCGCTGCTCGTGGAAATTGAAGACGGCGCGATGCTCGGCGACCCAACAACAACAACAACGACAACAACCCCAACGCGGACGCTAATACCGGCTTGTCAGTCGTCCTCGCGATCGCTAGAAAACACAGCAGATTTGCGGGGATTGACGGGTTTCTATGACAACAATGCTAAATACTAGCATGAGAACGCAGGTGGATTCAAAAACATGAACCCCGGCAACGTCTTTTCAAGAGCGGTGAGGCGGAAGCTTCGAGCAGCGCTCCGATTCCACTCCTGCGAGTCTGCGCGGCGCCGCCGTGGACGCGTGTCGTGTCTAAAAGGCACTCAGTCGTTGAAATAATGTGAAAGTTAGACTTGGCAGGAAACTTCAATCGGGAGAATCATTTCTTTACGGACCCGAGGCAGGAAGATGGCGGAGAGGAAAAAAAAAAGGAGCTTAAATCAGGGGCCGCAATTGAATCATTGTCGGGCCTCGGCCCGCAGGGCGGAGCTGGCATTTCAAACGTTTAACTATAAACGAGTTCAAAAGAAGTCCTGAAAGTGAAAGGCGAGGGTTTGTGTGCGCGGGGGGAAGGCAGCACGGCCACGCACACACACACATCTGCATCTTCACCATGTTCCTCCCAGATGCGGAGCAGCTCTGCGTCCGGAGATCACATCAGGCCTCGGCCGTCGGCGGATGCGAGGAATTACTTTGTTTGAACTGAGCCTCCCTTTTTCTTTAATTTCTTCATTTTGAAGCGGAGCCTTCTGCGCTGATGGAGTTGCTCTGTTTAGCGTCGGCTTGAGTTACGGCGTTGATTATCATCCATCAAATGGAACTTAGATTGGCAATTGCTGTGCGGGGCTCAGGAGCCACTGATATTAGCATCCCTATCAGTGTGTGCGCATCGGTGTGCTAATGAGAAAGCTAATCCGGGACGCCGCGCTCTTACCCTGTTTTGCAAATGAACTCGGGGTTCTAAGCGTCTTTTTTCGCCGTCCAATGAGCCCCTTTGTCTGCGAAATGGTCTCATTTGCTTTGCGAGCGCTTGCCCTTTGAACATCAGATAGCAGATTTGGCTGCTGCCTTCATCTTTGCATCAGAGGTGAGCTTCGGGGGGAGGAACGCTCACGTCTGAAGTGGTGAAAGGAGGCCGGCTCTCACAGGCCTTCGCTCACGTTGGCGCTGAAACGCTTTTCAAAACAAGAGGTTTACGGATTAATCATCTGTTTACTTAAAAACCTCGAGTTTACCTTCCCGCCGTGGTTTTGTCAAGGCTACGACACCACGCTAAGCGCATGACAACGGCGAGGAGCCGCAGTTTTCTCTCCTGGTGACAAAAAAAGGTTTGTATTGATAGTGAAAGAACGCAGTGAATGTCTGAGGGCAGAAGGGAAGGAACGGACGGAGGGTTTGTTTACACGCATTTACAGGACAAGAGTTATTGGCGTGTTGTGTGACAGTGAGCAGACACACACACACACACACACACACACACACACACACACACACACACACACACACACACACACAAATATGTATGTATGTCCATACATATGTGTATATAATATAAATACATATGTATATATGTATGGACATACATATATACATCTATGTGTGTGTATGTGTGCCTGTATATTTATGAAGAAGAAAGGAAGAAGTATATATTTATATGTGTATGTGTTTACATATGTGTATGTATGTATATACAAAATTCGAAATTCGGGTGTTGCAGCAGAAACATTAGAGGGAAAAGAAAAAAACAAAACAAAACAGGATATACATATATATATATATATATATATATACATACACACACACACGCACACACACACACACATACAATATACACATATATA
>CAAKHD010007854.1:109249-145926 GCA_901007705.1 Fistularia tabacaria
AAACGGAGAGATTGTTTACACACATATACAGAAAAAAAGATATATTCGTGTAGTGTGAGAGAGAGCAGACACACACACACACACACACACACACACACACACACACACACACACACACACACACACACACAAATATGTATGTATGTCCATACATATGTATATATAATAAAAATACATATGTATATATGTATGGACATACATATATACATCTATGTGTGTGTATGTGTGCCTGTATATTTATGAAGAAGAAAGGAAGAAGTATATATTTATATGTGTATGTGTTTACATATGTGTATGTATGTATATACATACATATGTGTATACAAGATAAGATAAGATAAGATAAGATAAGATAAGATAAGATAAGATAAGATAAGATAAGATAAGATAATACTTTATTGATCCCCATAGGGGAAATTCGGGTGTTGCAGCAGAAACATTAGAGGGAAAAGAAAAAAACAAAACAAAACAGGATATACATATATATATATATATATATATATATACATACACACACACACACACACACACACACACATACAATATACACATATATATAATATATATATACAATATACACACATATATATAATATATATATACAATATACACACATATATATAATATATATACATATACATGTATGTATGTATGTACATACATATATATACATATATGTGTGTGTATCTGTGTCTGTATATTTATGAAGAAGACAGAAAGAAATATACGTGTGTGTGTGTGTGTTTACAAATATGTATGTGTGTGCATGTGTATATTTTTATATATGTAGACATATATATTACTTAATTTCTTCTTCTTTCTTCTTAATATATATACATACACACATATGTGCATGTGTGTGTCTGTATGTATATATATGTATGTACACACACACTGGTGGAGCAGGGCCGCCGAAAGACCTCAGTACCAAACCAATGGGTTTCCGAACCCGTGTCCTAATCGCGGATCAAAAGTGTGAACTTAACTTTCGATTGCAGCTCCATATTCTGGTCCGAGAGGGAACGAAGCGTCGCCCGGGATCCGTGATCAGGTCCTGGTGGATCCGGTCCTGGTGATCTGGTGACCCGGTCAGCTCAGACCCTGTGTTTGTGTCCAGAGTCTCCAAACAAGCGAACCCTGACGACACGGAGCTGTCGCTGACCGCCCGGAGCCACGTCCTCCTCCTGGTTCGCCGCAGGTCATCTCCGTCGTGGCTCCAGCGGACCCAGCCTGGCACTGGAAGCAGGGCGGAGGTCCGACAATCCCCTTCTGCTTCTAAAAAGCAAAGTTAGCCTGATTCACCTTGATGAAATTTGATATCGGGAGGTTCTCGACTTACATCGGACTTCCGTTCCTTCGGCGCAACGCAGCAGGGTTTTCGCGGTAAGTCGGAAGTCACATGCAGTCCCGTGCATCCGTAAACGCCGTAGGTTGAGGACTTCATAAACCGAGGACTTCCAGTGAAACGTCTGTGGAACAGCAGGTTCCGTCATACAACGTGTGATGAAAACATTCATCATATCAAACCAGGGCTTTTTCCCCAAATCTGACTTGTGATGTCACTTCTTCCTGGACGCTGCTGCTGCTCCCAGTCTGGTTCTTCAGGCGCCCAAGGGGACCTGCCTAGGACACAACGGGTAAGTAAACCCTGCAGCGATGACTCCGAGGTTTGCTCGGGGCCTCCAGGTTGGATGGGATGCGCGGTTCACGTTTGCAGGCCGAGACGTGACGCAACAGCGCTCGCAAACAGCGCGTTTAAATCCCGCGAGCGCGTTTTACACGCCAGCACTTGTTGTTGCTGGAGGTGATGCAATCAGTCGTGCTACTCGGTAATTTCTTATGTTAATACAATCAGATCTGATCGGCGGATTGATTTTGCTTTTCTTTCTCCTCCCCGGACTTGACAAACATGTAAATGAATGCGAGCGCCCGGAGCGGCGCTCTGAGGCCGCCCGTGCTTTGTGCACCTTCCGCGCCCTGACCCCCTCCGGAGCCGCAGGTGAAAGGGGCTCCTCCTCAGAGGAGCAGATCTGGCGATACAAGAGCTGGGGGAGGGAGGCCGGGGGGGCACGGCCCTTTGATCGCCCTGCACTTGAACGAGCACTTGCATAACTCACTGCATCCACTATCAGCAGTGAAAATCAAATGAGATCTCCAAGCCGCGGGTTCTGCAGATGTCTCCCATCGGCAGGTCCGCTGGGATATAATTAACACCATTGTAGTGGGAGGATGGAGATAAGACCCGCAGGGTCCTTAGAGAACTTAGCAAATTGTTTTTTTTTTCCCGCCTGTAGGTTTTTTACCCTTGTTTCCTTTTAAACACACTTAAAAATCCATGCGAGGCCCAAAGTGTCCTGCCTGCCTGCCCAGGTGACCTTGGGCAAGGCACCGAGCCCCGAGTTGCTCTTGATGGTCTGGTTAGCGCCTTCCGTGGCTGCCTGGACGGCATCATAACACCGGGGGCAAAGGTAGATGCTTAATTCTTTGCCAGGTTTCCAAATCCAAAATCCTCATCGTTTGTGTGGAGAGAGCGGACCTCCTCGCTGCACCTGCGATCACCTCCAATCGCTCCAATGGACTGTCATTGGGGAGCTTTCGTTTTCAAATGTATTTCCCGCCGAGGATAGGACTGCTTATCCAGACCTCGCCTGCTCTCCCGGATACGTGAGGACCGAGCGGCGAGCCGGACGGCCACTCGCTTTCTCAACAGCAAAAAAGGTCGAGCCAAATTCGGTGTTTTCCTGTCGAAATGGACAAATCATTACCTCTTTGTCGGAGTGAAGGAAAACCGATACGCCCGCGATTTGGCCACGGGCTTTTCCGGCGTCACTCCGGCTCAAACAAGGTTAGCCTCCGAGGACAAAGACGACCGCATTGAATGAAAACAGTATTTGTTGGCGGAGGATCTGTGGCGAGTCGGTGACTCGCCGCGAAGTGGGAAACTCACGTGCAGGGTCCGTCTGAGAGGGAGCGGCCGGCGCTCGCCGCAGAGCCGCTAACGCAACAAAGTGCAATGGTTTCAAAGCGTCCGTCTGCGGCAGCAGTCGCGAAGGGATCCACTGATGTGGCGAGAGGAGGGCGACGCAGGCCGTCTCTCGTTACTGTACGACCTCCTGGGATACGAGCGGCTCGACGGAAACGGCACAGATTGCAGTTTTTGTGCACGGGATGACGGCCGAGTTCACGGCGACCGAAGGGTTTCTGTCCTGGACAGCGAGGCGGCGTTCGCTGGCTGGACCTCCGGGTGAAGACGGCTGGCTTTGCCCTTGTCTGTCGCTGAGCTCCGGCTGCTAATGGGTCGCCTCAGGCTAAATGCGACTAGCTTAGCTGTGTCCTGAGTTCA
The DNA here is from genome assembly GCA_901007705.1 of Fistularia tabacaria. Taxonomy (NCBI): domain Eukaryota; kingdom Metazoa; phylum Chordata; class Actinopteri; order Syngnathiformes; family Fistulariidae; genus Fistularia; species Fistularia tabacaria. Next base: position 112,593 of record CAAKHD010007854.1, read on the forward strand.
TCATGGCGTCCCTGCTCAGGTTCCCATGGTGATGACGATCACCGAGGTTTCACCCATAAACGTCCGTTCCAGGGGCGACTGGGGAGACTTGGGTTATCGTACCGCAAATGTGTTTCTCAAGAGAAACACGGCGATCTGAGTGCTTTTAAATGTGCCCACGTGGATTTACCGTCCATTGGAAGAAGTTCCTGGAGATGAGGAGGAAACCCGCTGATCCAGCCTTCACGGCGGACGTGGCCGAGCCCCTGTCACGCATTTCAGGAGGTGAACTGGAGCTGAAAGTGTCATCGGTGCCGTTTAATGTGGACAACTCATTCATTGGTTTGTTGTCCGTGCTGCTGTGGTTGGAGGCGGAGTTCACAAACAATACTTCAGCCTCTCATCCACTCCTCTGGACGGTGACTCACCGGGTGAAGGCTGACAGGCACCGAGGCCGGTCTGATGCGTGATCGATGCTTTTCTATGGCTCTCTGAAGTCAACAGATTTACAATCCTTGCTTTTTGACGAGTGCACTGTGTCAAGTACGAGTAATTTCATCAAGTGCGCACATTCTGTTCGAGTGATGCTCGTGTCCTAGAAATCCCGGTTTTGATAAATGAACACCCGACGTCTCCTGGGATTCACCCAGTGAGCCTGGTTTCCGGGCGCAAGGCCTTTCCTCCGCCCTCTGCGGCCCTGCGAGGAGTTCCATCCCATAAATGGGATTTTCAGACTTGCTTTTGATTCATGGTTAATGTTCCCGCCGCCTCCATCCAAGCTATCAGGACATTGTTTTCCTTGTTTCCCCGCAGCCAAGACTCAGTGGGAACTCCAACCTGCAAGTCGCTCTTTAACAACCACAAAAAACACAAACACGCTGGCCTGGAGCGAACACGCGGCCGCTGATGTATTCAGTTCCGAGCAAACATTGTCGTCTCTGTGAGGAATCCAGAATCCAGGCTGGCAGAAGAAGGTCCTGCTTTGTGAAAGGCTGAACACAGTTGTCCTCATCCGTCGCCTTTCACTGATGATTAGATCACAATCTGTCTCCCTGAAATTCAGCCTGGGATTTTTTCCTCCCACCCGTGAATATTCTGATTGTTAGCAAGGCACAATAACAGCCCCCAAGTATTATTCAAGATGCAAACAACTTTTGTGAGTTTTGGCTCAGATGGTGAGCGCGGGCGTCGATCCCGGCCTCCTCCTGCCTCGGGCGAGACGCCGAACCCCCGGCTGCTCCCGACGGTCCGGTCGGCGCCTCTGAATGAGAGCTGAATGGGTGAACGCGGTCCGGCGGTACGAAGCGCCACCTTATTCATGCTAACGCTACTCCCGTAACCAGTTGCGTCCGCATACTCGCCGTGCCGGCTTTACGTCGCCGTGGTTGCGAAGCAGCACATCCACCAGAGGGCGCTGTAGAGTTCGGGCGATAACAAGGATGGCGGCGGTGGCGGAGCTGCCGATCATGTAGGTTCTAAGAAAGAGCGGACGGGGCGCGGCGGTCTGTGCGTACCGGGAATACACGGCGGCGTGCTGACGGAGACTCCTTTCCCCGGTCGCACTTGAGCGTACGGCGCAACACTGCCCCCTAATGACCGGCGGTGGCACTGCGTATTTTGTCTCGTTTGGCTACAGCCCCCGGCTAGCTCCCGAAAAATATCCAGATCGACGGGGGAAGGATCCGTCTGCGCGAAATCGAGCCTCGGGTGGTTGCCATGGGAAACACGTGGAATACAGGAAATAGCAATATGAACGTCATTTTGTGTCTTGGCTGTGCAACAACGCTCGATGCGCAATGAAACTTTAATTTGTTTACCGCATTTTCCTTATCCAGACCTGCTGATCTTTCCCGATTCAAGAAAATCTCAATTCATCACAGTCCTGCTCTTCGGTTTATCTGTCCCAGCGAGTCCTTGAGGTGGATGTACAATATTTCTGCAGCTGATGATGTCTGTTTTTCTGTGGGCTGTGTGGTCCTGCATTGAAATTCCGGTCCTGTAGAAGACAGAAACGTGGAGTGGAAAGATAACAAGCTCACTCCTAATCTCCCTAAACGTGTTTGAGGCAGGTGTTTGCTGCAAAACGAGGACAACACGCCAAGATCAAAGCGTATTGCCTCATAAATTCTGTCGTCTCATTTTGCATTCACAGTCAAATGACCCAAAAGCTATTTGCCGTTCGGAGCCGTTTAAAAGAAAAAATACAGACGCGTGTGCGTCTTCGCTTTAATTTGAGACCGAATCTGACACTGACAAGGCCGCGGGTGTCGTCGGAGGCCTGGACCTGTGGCACGTCCGCTCTCCGCATTTATTGACACGGTTAGCGGGTAATACAGGGGATCATCCGGAGACGCCGTAGAGAAAAGCAACCTCCCAGAGCTCGTCCTTGCCGTGAGAAAGGTCAGCAGATAAATAAATGGGATCTTAAGCGCAGCGGCTCCGAATCCGTCCGAGGAGACGATAACGGGGGAAACAAAAGCGAGCGCGTTGCGTTTCGGCAAGTGGCACTTTATCTGCAGCGACGACGAGCCCGCCGCGGCTCTTGTTGCACGGGTTCCCCCGCGCCGCCGCCGAGCACCATAAAGAATATCTGATTTATCCAGACCGGATGCCGCGACTAAAAACCACTTCACAGAGGGAACCGAGGATCACCTGGCGCGGGGCTATTTTGCACGGGCCGTTTTATGCCCGATTTAAAGTGCCGCAAAGCCCAGGTGTCACCGCTGGCGTTTGAATACTGCAGCGTTTTAACTGGGATAAAGGTGCAGCCGCCCGCGTGCCGAGGACGTGGTGGTCTTCAAACCGGCCGGCGGGATGAGCAGCTGATTCACTGTGTGTCTGGAAGCGTTTCCTTGGTGTTCAACACGGATGTCACGGAGACGCAATCGGATATGTTGATTCATAGCATGCGTACGGCTGGATGCACTCACAGGGAACACGCACACACACACACACACACACACACTCACACACTCACACACGCACATTGCAACAGTTCAAACGTCATCTCGTGAATCTCTCCGCTGCACGTGCAGCAGCAGATTCACCCGTGCTCGGGTCCTGCTGCCGAGAGCTCGCTCCTGTGTATTGAGGTTTATTAGCCTGGTGTATTCGTGAGCAGAGCGGGCGTTCCTCCCATCAGAAGGTCTGCGGTTCTGCTCCCGGCTCCTCCTGAAGCCCCAGTGGCTCCCTGATGGTCGGGTTGGATCTGCTTTGAAAGGGCAGGGTGGCCGTTCCTCCCCAGGGGGGGCCTCCAGCTACGCCGCAGATCCCTTCCTGAAAACATCTGAGGGCGATTTTTTTTTTCTTTTTTTTTTTTTTGGATGCATGTCAGAACGATCACAGCTTGACCTGAAACACCTGAAGGTCGTACGTACGTGTAAAGAAACAGGACGAGGCCGGAGGGAAATTAAAGGGAAAACATAAGTATAGCACAGAGAAATGACAGAAATGAAAGTATAACATAAATAACAAAGATGAAAATGAGAGCGACCATCGCTCGCTCACACGTGGAGTCCGACTCCGTCGTCCCTTCTTCTCCCCGCTGGTGTCTCTCCTCTTGTTTTCACTCTGTTTCTATTCTTGCCCTCCTTGTTGTCGTGTTTGGTCGTCTGTTCTCACCCCGGCTGTTTTTTATTTCTTTTTATTTATTAATTTTTTGATTCTGTCGTCTATTTTGTCCCTGTTGTTGTTCACCTTGCTGCCTTTTTAAAAAAAGAATGATAGATATCTTTTGACTATCTTTTAATTGTCTCTCTTATTTATGTTTATTCTCGTATTTATTGATATTGTTATTGTTTCACCGCTGTGACAAAGGAATTTCCCCAATGGGGATCAATAAAGTATCACCTTATCTTAAAATGACAAATGAGACTGTACATGCAGTGGAGGGATTGCGATGTCCAGGGCCGTTTCTCCCTTTTTGTGGCTTTTTAATAGCAACTTCTTTCACTTCCAATGTGACGGCTCTCCTTTTCTTGGACTCGCCGCCACCGGAAGAGTCCGCCCTCCGCCGGGGAGCCGTGTCCGAGGGTAGAGAGTCACAGAGCCGTCTAAACACACAAAGCGGGAGAGCAGATGCGGACGAAGCAGGAGGTACCGAAGAGCGACTGCTGAGCGCCGGCAAACGGCGCACGTGAGTCATTTCTGGGATTCCCGCCGTGACGTCCAAACGCCGCAGGTTGCGGTGTTGTGAATGTCTTCACGGTGCAGACCAGACGGAACCGCCGCGCCAGAACCCCCCGGGGAACCCGGGGGACGGCGCCGTCGACGGGCCGGAGAGACGAACGGCAACGCTCACCGGACGCGCCCTCGGAACAGAACTCATAAACTGACAATTCGATTTCGTGCCTTCAGATTTCAGGCGGCGCCGCGGAGACGTCTCCAGTCGCCGCGGAGACGTCTCCAGACGCCGCGGAGACGTCTCCAGTCGCCGCGGAGACGTCTCCAGACGCCGCGGAGACGTCTCCAGACGCCGCGGAGACGTCTCCAGTCGCCGCGGAGACGTCTCCAGACGCCGCGGAGACGTCTCCAGACGCCGCGTCGTCTCCAGCTTCCAAACGCGATCACGCCGCCGGCCGAGTGGCGAGGAGAGGACGAGCCCGGACACGAAGGTCGAGCAGCACGGTGAAGAATTGAACGGTGCCACTGCATTGTTCTCGTCTCCATCGTCTCTAACAGGAGATGATCTGTTGGCGGTTTGTTTTCCCGGTGCTTCTTTCGCTCCACCGGTCTTTGGAGAGACATGTCTCCGCCGGAGACACAGTGGTTTTTCAAAAAGGGACAATAACATGTCTCTGCTCATTGTGGTCCAAAGCTACACCTGCTCCACAGCTGGAGAAGACGGCGCAGGTGGGGGAACATCTCGAGGGATGGAGGTATGGCCTGGAAAGGAGGTGGGATGGAGGCTATCTACAGAAAGACAGGATGCATGTCAGAACAAGTGGAACCCCAGAGGAACCCCAGAGGAACGGTGAAGCTTCAGGGAATGGAGATGAAGAAGGAGGAGGATTTCATGTCCTGAGGGTCAACTGTCCAGAGGGTGGAGAAGAGGTGGAGGAACGTGTGAGAGCAGGTTGGAACGGGGGGAGAAGAGAATATCGGCCAGAATGGAAGGAAGGTGGAGAAGATGGAGCGGCCATGGGGTCTGGTTTGGAGACACTGAGGAGAAGAACAGGAGGCAGAGGTGAAGATGTGGAGGTTCTCTCTGGGAGTGAGAAGCATGGAGAGGATCAGGAAGGAGGCCATCAGAGGGACAGCACATGCTTGATGTTCTGGAGATAAAGTGAGATGGTTTGGACGTGGACAGAGAAGGGATGGAGAAGATCTGGGTGGAAGGAGGCTGAAGTTGGTGGAGGTCTAGAGGCTGACCAGAGAAGAGGTTTAGGTTTGGAAATTCCCCAGAGAGATGATCTAAAAATGTTCTTCAAAGAAACTGTCTCCTCAACAAATCTGCGGTTTCAACCCTGAAGGAGTTGACCGTCCATGCAGAAGATGCAACCTCCACCCAGCTGGAGCCAAGCTAAGACCTAGCTTGACCAGGTCCGGAGCTCCGTCCGGGCCTGGAGGACCCAGGCACGTTCTGCTGCCGCCAGTCCTGCACCCGTCAGGCTTCTCGCCGGATATCGTCGTGTCACTTTCGATCCCAGGAAGCAAATATAACACAGTGACCGCAGCAAAACAGCGAACCGCCCCTTTTTCCTATTTAAATGTGCTGCGGCAGAGAAGCCGCGGCGTAATGACAAATAGATTTGATTTCAGAGCCGGGGACGGAGGAGACGCCGCCGCCGCCGCTCGCTCCCCTCCCAACGAAATCACTTTCCCTTCACACCATTTCAATTCCAAGAGCAAACAGTTTTTTTTGTCTTTTTTTGGCAGGACGGCGTTGACAGTTATTGTTTTGATCACGCAGGTGACGGCGCGGCAGACGGCGACCGTACGAGTCCCGGGAAGCGGCGGCGGCGGCGGCGGCAGATTTGTGGCTCCGGTTAATCAGCCCGGCGTCCCGGGCAGCCGTTCCCGGGCCGGCGGAGGAGAATCCGCATCAGCTCAGCTGCTGTTCGAGCCTTTATTGGCGGTTTGAGTGCTTGTACTGCCATTTTTGCGTTTTAGACCGCGCTGGCAGGGGGGCGTGCACGTTGGCGGGGGGCGTGCACGTTGGCGAGGGGGGGGTCGGGGTCCTCACAATGACAGGATTCAATATTTGTGGTTTTCTTTCGCCTCTGGGACAAAAAGTGTGGTGTTGAAGGGGCAGGTGTGTGGTCGCAGGGGTCAGAGGTCGCCATGGAAACAGCCACTCAGACACAGCAGACGCTTCAAGAGTGGAAATTGAAACGAAGAAAACCTTAATGGTCATGGGAAAGGAAACAGTAACTTTGCACCACCAGCCGCCATCGCCCTGAATTCACTTTATTTTCACTCGTTTCAATGCCTGTCGCGTTTCAACAAAGCAAATTCCTCGCAGTTGAAAAATAACTTGGCGAATAAAGCAATTCCGATTCTGTTTCTGCTTCGGAACAACGGCAGCGGCGGGCTCACTCCGGCTCTGGAAAATAAATATTTGATATTTGATTTTAGCCTTTTTTTAAAAAATTTTAAATCTAATTCTGAATTTGAGGATTATGGAGATCAGGTAACATTAAGATAGAGGATTACATGGATGGGCTTCGACGGCCCGGGAGCGGAAATCACATTAACCGGCTAAAACAAACATTTTAATCGGCTGTTGTTTTGCAAACAGAAATGTTAAATTGTGGAGTGGAAAAAGTCCTGTTTTCCTGAGGTGGGCGGCCGAACCGCATTGGCCGGTTTGCTGCAGGTTTTTATCTCCTGAGCAGGAGGAGGAGACGTTGAGTATTTTCTTTGAGAGAGGCCCTCAACCCGGAGCCTCCTTTGCTTTCAGAACCTTTTTTTTTTTTTTTTCTTTGCGAGCAGAAATGAAATGTCATTTTCTCTGCAGCATTGATTTCAGAAATGCAACACATTGAAGTCATTTTTTTATTTAGAGCGTAAAGGTAAAAGGCGATATAGACAGTGTTATCTTCACAAAGGGTTTCCTCTCCTGCTGGAAACGGCTCCCGGAGGCTCTCTGACTCTTTCAGGTTGCCGACCTCGGGGAGGACGGCTTCCAGACGGCTTCCAGACGGCTTCCAGACGGCTTCCGGGCGGCTCGGAGAAGACCGGGTTTATCAGCCTGGACTGAAAGCCGGGGTAAACCTGGTGTCCGGTTCCCCATCCTCTTCTTCTGACCTGTGTCGGCCCGCGGCTTTGGACCTTTGCTGTGTTCTCCTGCATCTTGGTCCGGCTGTTTTCACGCTTGGGTTCCTCCCGTCTGTGCGCCGCCGAGCCGCCCCGGCGTCCTCCGGGGACCGGGCCGAGAACGTCGCACGCCGTATGCCAGCTCTCCGACGGGAGGAGAAATTCGTAATTGTTTCTCTCCAAGGACGGCGAGCGGCAAAGTTTCCAGCTAAAGTTCTCACTGAAACAAAACGAATGGAGGGTGAAGTTCGGCGTTGCTGTGACTGCAGACGTCTGTGAGTCACCCAGATACCGAGAGCGGAGCCGCTTCACTTGCACACTGACTTCTTCTTCCTCCTGGGATTCTCAGACGGAGAACGGCGAGAGGAACCATCCTGTCCAGCTGGACGTGGAGGTGGAGCTGCAGACTCCTGGAGAACCCCGCAGAGATGCCTGCTTTGTATCGGCCCGACAAATGAAGCCCCGCGTGGGATTTTAATCCGGACACACATTTGGAGCGTCTGAATGCCGGGATATTTCATTCATCCTCCACCCAGGGTCACCCTGGAACCGTCAACCACATCTAGACACGTCTGGACGCTGCAGGCTCTCCGTGATCCACCTGCGTGTGTTTGGACTGCGGGAGGAACCCGGCGCAGACACGGAGGACGTGGAGACTCCACACAGAGAGGAACCCTGCGGGAATCCGACCGGGGACCTTCTGGCTGCAGGTAGAAGCTCCAGCCGCTGCTGCCGCGGCGATCAGAGCTGTTCTTCAGACGCATCTCCTGGAATGAGACCGAAGGCTCTCACTCGGCTCGGTATTAAAGCACCAGTCAGTCAAAGTCCCTGAAATGATTTGTTTTGCATTCACAATTCCATTTCCTGGCGATAAACAAATCAGGGCTCTCCAGCGCCGGTCCTCGCTCTCCGCTTTGCATGTAAACACAACGTTTCTCCGTTCGGAGCAATAAATGCCACGGCTTGATTTAATAAGTCCTCCTGCGCAGCGAAACCATCCCGACCCCCCGAATCTTTGAGAATCAACCCAGGCCACAGCTTAGCCGGTCTGTTCGGCGGGCGGACGGGAGTGCGGTCGTCTGTTTATGCCGGCCGTGACGAAGCGGCGCCCCAGAGCGCCGGGGAAATGCGTGGGAGGGCGAGGAGAGCGGAAACACATCCGGATTATTCACCCATAAGAAGACGCTTGTTTAGCATTAAAACCTTTTCACCGCAGCTGTGAGGGCCGCCCTTCCCCCTCCTTGCCGTCTCTCTTACATCCAGACCGCCCTTCGTTAGGGGAGGAAGTCCTGACACACACACACACACACACACACACACACACACACACACACACACACACACACACACACACACACACAATCCATTTTGACAAATTGAGGCCACTGGGAAATGAGATGGCGGCGGTCGGGCGACTCGGCGCGGCGGACCGACTGTGAGGCCGTGAACAGTTTTGGTGACCTCTTGCAGAAGTCCACCGCGCCGCCGCCCCTGAATTCTCCCCCGGCCACGGCAGGAAGCTCCTCCGGAGCGGCGAGGACGGCCGCCGGCCGCCGTCAGAGCGACCTTGACGGCTCTCGGCGGACGAGGAAGGCGCGGAATCCTGAATCGCACGTTCGCACGGGGAATAGTCAGTTTCACGGGCGTGTGTGACACAGCAGGACTGTGTGTGTGTGTGTGGTTTAAAAGCTGTTTAAGCTCCCTGTCCTTGAGCGAGGAAGCCCGAGCCCCCCCCCGCCCGGACGTTGCGTAACCAAAACGATTGTCGGACGTGGACGTTGAGTAAAGCGTCCATCAGGCCGGCGGCGGCGTCAACGAACCCGCGCCGCCCAACACCGCAAATCTGATCACCGCGGTTCCGCCGCCGACGGGAGCGTCCGGAGATACGATGTGTATCGGAAGGGACGGCGTTCCCGGCGGCGATTGCCTGGGATTGCAGCGGAGGAGTCGGGAGGACGGCGGGGCGCCGGGGCTCGGAGCCGGATTCAGGCCACGGAGGGAGGGGGGGGGCGGTGGCAGATCCCTGCGCACACTTTGGAGCGGGAAATGGAGAAGCACTTCCAAATTGTCCGCTCCGCCGGAATGGAGCTTGTCAGCTTCCATTATGACGGCGCGGCGTTCGTCTGACAGCCGCGCGTGGAAGACGAATGGCCGCGGAACTCGGCGAGGAGAAGGAACGCCATTAGTATCACAAAGACACGAAACGGCGGCGAGTGGAATGACTTTTAAAGAGATGATTCACGGCGAGCGGCGGACGGCTTTGACAGACGTCAAACTCGGGTCGTCGAAGAATCCGTCAACGACTAGCCGGGATCCGTCCGTCCTGCAGGGATCTGATGGGGGAAGAGCAGAGACGGAAAACCCTCCGTCCACACGGGCGAACGCAAAGGGCAAACACCTCACCCTGACTCCATGTCTGATCTCATCTCTGGTGGCCATCAAGAAATCCTGCTTGTCTTTGTCATTGTTGTTGTCGTTTTTGGTTGTTAATTCTCACCCTTGCTGTTTATTTATTTATTCATCTATTTATTTTTATTATTTTATAATTATTTCATTCCGTTGTCTATTCTTTCCCTGCTGTGATTCACCTTTCTGCCTATTCTTATTTAATTTAATTTAATTTAATTTGATTTAATAGATATCTTTTGGCTATCCTTTAATTGTCTCTCTTATTTATATTTATACTCATATTTATTGATATTATTGTTGCGCTGCTGTGACAAAATAATTTCCTCTAATGGGGATCAATAAAGTGTTATCTTATCTTATCTTATCTTATCTTATCTTATCTTATCTTATCTTATCTTATCTTATCTTATCTTATCTTATCTTATCTTATCTTATCTTATCTTATCTTATCTTATCTGATCCTATCTTATCTTATCTTATATTGTCTTGTCTTGTCTTGTCTTAAATCAGGAAAAAAAACTCCCCATTCGTGTAAATCAAAACAAGTCATTACTTTTAACTCTTGAAATGGAAAAAATACATTTCTACAAATGATAAAACTGGATAAGACCCCATTGTTACAGTTATAATTCATTACCATTATTATAATTTATTCACTTTTTGTTCAGTACTTTTATTTTACGGTCGAGGTATTTATATTTAATTTCAGATTTCTTTGTAGGTATTTATAATTTGAGTTTTTCTTCTAAATTAAGGACAACGGCAAAAACGATGCTATTTGCTTTGCGAGCCGACCCAAGCGGCCGATGGAGGAGCCGCCGCGGCAAGTCTTTCCCGGGGTCATTGCACTCGTCATTGCAGGCAGGAATAAACGCCATTCAGAGGCATCGAATGATTCTCCTGTTCAGTGGGAATAAATAACCACACCTGTGTGTTTTCTGTTTTTTGAAACAAACACGGATATTTCCCGAGCGGCTCGCCGTTCGAAGCCGTGGCCTCCACGCACGCCGCTTCCCTCCGGCGGCGGCGCTGGCGATCGCTCACGGGCCGCGGGCCAACGTTATTTCACGGTGTGGCCTCCCGGCGTTCCAGGCCTGCGTTATTGATTTTGTCTGACTCTTAAAATCACTGGCAGATGGCCATTTTCTCACGATTCTCCCCGACGCCGAGGCGCGGGGCAGAAAGGCTGATGTGTAGGGGACCATTATTTGTAATTTTATATACCGTGAGATACTGGTGACACGATAATAGTGTCTAAAAATGCTTGCTAAACCTCTTCAGCAGCAAAGGCAGCCAGGGACGTTTAAATCCGACACACCGTGAAAGAACTGCATGTGATTGGCCGGCGCTGAGAGTCTATAAGGCTGACGGTCTGTGTCCGAAAGGGTCCCTGAACACATCAGAAAATCAGGTCCTTTTTAAAAATGATCCATTTTGTTTCGACCCATTTTGGGGCACCCCCGCCACCAATGGTACGGTCCAGCCTCTTCCAATCAGGTGGCCTGCGTTTGCCACCCGTGCACTGTCGGCCCTTTGCACCGCCACAGCATGAGAAGAAAGAAAGTAAAGAAGACAAGGACGGAGGTTCCTCCAAGGCAAAGAGAGCTTTCTCCACGAGGGGGTGGAAAGCGGACGCCTTGAAGTCGTCCTCCGGCTCACCGCTGTCGAAGAAGGGGTTCGATCAAGTTGGAAGAAGTTGGAGCATACAAGTCATGCCCACTCATGGTCCGCGCCCCGCAAGTGCATCTCCAGCCTCCTGTGAAACAGCCGTCCTCCCGGCTGAAGAAGGTGAGCGCCTCTCCGTTGGTCATGCTAGCTGGAGTATCTTTGGGGGGGTTCCCCTCCTCTGTCACAACTATTCAGTGAACGTCTCCCTGGACCAGCGCGAGCTCTGCTCAGGGCGCTGAAGAAGCGTTTCACAGATTCAGTTGTCAAACGTTGGTTTTCTCAGTAAATGAACGGGATCCGGCGCCTGTTGCCCGTCAGTCGCGGCGCCTGCAGGGGAGCTCCGGTCGCTGCGTGGAAGGTTTCACATATTTTCACCATTCATCGTCTGCTGCGCGTGTGAATGAAAGGAACCCGGGAGGAACGGTGAGGCTTCAGGGAGAGGAGATGAAGAAGGTGGAGGGCTTTGAGTTCAGAGGGTCTGCAGTCCAGAGGGTGGAGGAAGGGGCGGAAGCAGGTCGGAACCGGTGGACTAAAGAGTATCAGCTGGAGGGAAAAGGAAGGTGGAGGAGATGGAGGTGAGAGGAGCCATGGGGTCTGCTTTGGAGGCACTGAGGAGAAGACAGGAGGCAGACGTGAAGATGTGGAGGTTCCTCTTTGAGAGTGAGGAGGATGGAGAGGATCAGGAAGGAGTCCATCAGAGGGACAACTCATGGTAGATGCAGATAAAGTGAGATGGTTTGGACATGGACAGAGGATGGGAGGAGAAGATCTGGGTAGAAGGATGATAAGGTTGGAGGTCTGGAGGAAGACCAGAGAGGAGGTTTATGGATGGAGGGGGAGAGGACAGGATGTCAGTTGATGTGAGAAGAGAAGGTTTGATGGAGGCAGATGATCAGCTGTGGAGGCCCCTGAACGGAGAACCTCCCAGAAGGAGAAGAACATTGATCAGTGTGGAATGTCGTCCCGTCTGCTGCTGCAATCTGGCGTCTGGACGGTTAGAAATACAAAAGATGAAAGAAATAAAAACAAATGTCCATGTGACCTGAAGGTCCTGAGATGTTGTGTCAGGGTGCATTCCAGAGGTCAGCAACCAGACGGTGAGCAGGTTTGGTGCTGAGATCTGGACAGTTTTGAAGGCAAAAAGCCACCTTTCAGATCTGGGTTTTTGAGGCGACTGTGGTTTCAGCTTCTTAAAGCCATCACACGTTCGCTGTTTTTTTTTTTTTTTCTTCCTCAAAGAGAAAATCCTGCGCTGCGGGGAGAGCTTTCAGGAGGATCACACCGCACCAGATTACATAAAACATTTAAAGTCCCTCTATTTCACTCGGAGCTCTTATTCTAGATTTCAACGACTGGAGGGCGTTCGTCGGAGTCGAGCACGAGTTGCCATGGCGACGCGCTGCGCCAAAAAAAAGTGAACCGTCGCATTCAGAAAATCCCTGGATGAACTTGAAATTACCTTGCGAATCCGCTAATCCTGCTCTGCCGTGAAAGGGCCGGCGCGGCGGCGGCTTGTAATCGGCGGCCGCGGCGCCTCCACGCCTCTGCGGGACGGCCTTCTTTAGAAGGTACGTGGTCCTGCGCCTGGAGAACGCATTCTTACACAAGTCACAACTATGTTACCGCTTAAAACGCTGATATTCGGCCGGGCGGTGTAACTGCAGCCGTGGAATGAAGTCTCAAACCGGCATCGGCGTGGAGGCTCGGACGCCGCCGGCGCTCGCTGGCAGCTCAGCTGTTTTTGCTCCCCACAGCTCTGGATTTGGGATCATCTGTGCGTCACCTTGACTGCACACAAAATAGGGGTTTGTGCGACGAAACCTCTCTCTGCGTGTTTTGACCAGAAGCCCGATGTTCTTCCTGTCTATCGGCAAATAGGTGTGGACGTTTTTTTTTTCCCCCCTCAGATTTTCAATACTTTTACACTTCAGAGTTAATTTCGTAGTTAGCATATCTATTTTTGTTTTCAGCTTGTCGCTGTTTTGTCCTTCATGTTCTGCTGCTGCGAAACAATTTCCCGATCACGGGATGATGAAAGTTCATCCCATCATCATCATCATGTCGAGCTCGTCTGGAGTTACAAAACCATTCTTGCTTCTGTTTCGTAGTTCAATCGAACTTTTTTTAATCGCGCAAGTTAGCAAAATGAACGCGACGCAGCCGTCGAGCCGGGATGGGCCCGTCCCATTTCTTCTGTGAGGTGAGGCCTCGGCCTGCCACCGGCTCGCCGGATCTTCTGCCGGCTGGATGAGGGGCTGCAGCTCTGAGGGGTCTGAGCAGGTTCCGCCTCATTTCTCCGCTTCGAAATGGCAAATATCAGAAGACAGAGCGAGAAACTAAAGCTGATTCTGTAGGGCGGAGGTGTTTGGTCATCATCATGGAACATCTGCAGGCAGGAGCGGCGTCTACCTTCTGCCACACTGCGGTGAAGAACAAAGTTCCGTTCCTGGAACTGGTTGTCCTTGGAGTTTCTTGCCTTGCAGAGCTGGATGACACGTCGAAGGCCTCGGAGGAGAGCGTGCCGTCCAGCGTTCGCTCCGCCGGGTCCTTCGCTTTTCCTTCCAGCAGCAGATCACAAACACTGAATCGAACAAAGGGATTCGCAGCGGCGAAGGGGAGTCTTGTGGTCTCGAAGCTGCAGGACGTTGACGCCCCCTGCAAGGAACTTCATGTAGGTTCCAGGCAGGGAGTGAAGGAACAGGTAGACGTCAAACACAAGATGAACAGAAATGAAGAGCGTGGAAGGGGGTGGAGAGATGGTGCGCGGACCTTCTGCCCTCCAGACTTTCCCCGCTCATCTCCACCAGCTTTCTCCAAGCCGGGGTCCTGCTGCCCGCCGGCGCGCTCCTCGCTCCCCGGAGTTCATTTTCTGGAGATCCACCTCCGCTGCGAGTGCGGAGGGGGATGAGTTGTGCTGGAGATCGATGTCTCCGCCACGTTCAATAAATGAGTGACACGTGGGAGTCGTTTTAGGGGGAGGAGTGGAGTCACTCCTGAAGAACTGCTGAGATGAGCTCCTGTTCCTAATGATGGAGGTTCCTCCTCACAGCCAGAAGGTCCCCGGTTGGATTCCCACTGTGGCCCTTTCTGTGTGGAGTCTCTATGTTCTCCCCGTGTCTGCGTGGGGTTCCTCCGGGTTCTCCTGGTTCCTCCAGCAGTCCACACACATGCAGGAGCTTCATGGAGACCCTGCACTGCTTGTTATTGGCTTGATTCTTGACGAAACCGGGAGAACATCGGAGTGACTGAAACAGGTCAGTCGTTCGACTGCTCGTCCCTCACAAGAACAACCATGAAGGTCTTGGATCATTGAAACCCTTAAGCAGATGTTTGAATGTTTGCTCCTTTTGGAAAGAAGATCTCACGGTGGTGCAGTGGTTAGCGAGTCCTCCGCAGCCAGAAGGTCCCCGGTTGGATTCCCACTGTGGCCCTTTCTGTGTGGAGTCTCCATGTTCTACCCGTGTCTGCGTGGGGTTCCTCCGGGTTCCTCCAGCAGTCCACACACATGCAGGAGCTTCATGGAGACCCTCCATCTTCCAGACATGTGAACGAGAGGGTGAAATCGTCGTAATTCTCCATATATGTGGCTCAGTGACAGCTGGGATCGGCTCCCTGAAGATGAGGGAGAATGAATGAATGAATGAATGAATGAATGAATGAATGAATATATAAGCAGGTAGGAATGACATGTATGTGCAGGACACGTGTGTGCAGGACACGTGTGTGCAGGATGCTAAATGGGTTTGAATCTGTTTTGACATTTGACTTCAGCTCATTGGAGCCGATCGTCAGAAATACTCCGAGGTCCAGCTTAAAGTTCTTGACTCGACACTGTCTTTCTCCGTTGTTTCTCTGGAATTTGTGAAGGATAAAACCAAAATTCTTCAATTCCCATCAGTGCGATACTTATATCGCGGTGAATATCTTGGCAAGCTTGATGTCCAAGGCTGCTTCGGTAACTCAGCCTCACGCCCGACGGCTGTCCTGACGGATGGCGTCCCGAACGGCCCCGGATGCTCTTTTTGTATCTTCATCATCTCACGCAGGACAGGAGAGCGCGGAGCGTCTCTGGTATGGACGGGTTCTGGCGGTTCCGCTCGGGGAAGCTTCGGTCAAAGTGGGGCGCCGGCTTGAGTCCACGGAGGTTCGGCAGGAATGTGTGCGACGGAAAACCAGAGGGAATTAATCAGAAACAGAATCACAAGATCTTCTTTATCCCCGATAGGCTTTTTGTCGAAAGCAGCTTCTGCTCACAGAAGACAAGAAGAATCAAAATTAACTCTGTGTGAAAATAAAGAATAAAGTAGCGAATAATAATAATAATAAGAGTAAATAAATAAAAAAAGAATTAAAAAAATGATAATAATAACGGTGAAGATTAAAATGAATAAATGACAATAAAGTTAAAGGTATGTACAAATATGTGTAACTTATGAACATGTGTCTTTACAAGTACATGTGTGTGTTTATGTGTAAAAAATAGGAAAACGAAAGGAAATCCCGACAGAAAAAGGGTTGGATTAAACCCTGGAAGAGTCTTCTCTCGGTTTTTTTCATGAATGCAATGACTCTTGAAGCCTCGGTTCAGAAACCTTGCAACGACAATAGTTTCATATTTGGCTGACAAAACTGACTGGCAGACAAAAGCGAAGCACATCTGCGGCGAGAAAACAGATCTCCGTGCGCCGCTAATGGAAACGTCACGCCGCCGCCGCCGCCGCCGCCGGACTCCGAAGGGAAGCCGCATGAATTATTAGCCACGGTTCCTCGCAACAAAAAATAAACGGTGAGCCTATGATTGCAGCAATCAGTGCCGTTTAATTTAATTGTCCACATATTCGCCTTTAATTGGCAATTCATGCATATAAATCCAGCGGGGGTTTAAGGAACGACACGGCGCGCAATCTGTGGACGCCGCTTAACGCACATAAATTCACCTTATGGTGGCAAATTGTGTTCAAACGGGGTAAAATGAACGGCGTGGAGCAGAACCTCTCTCGTAGCGCCCGCATCATAAAGCGTACCAGCCCGTGGACAGAACCTGGACCAGATGGTCGGCTTCATCGCGGTCAGAGCTCACGGTGGCATCTGCGCTCGCTTTGTCTGCTCGAAGACCTTCCTCCTCTCCGTCCCAGGCCGCGGAGAAGAGCCCGGTGTGGGTCTCTGACCTCTCCTGGTGACGGATCTGGAGGCGCGTGTCGTCCTGTGGGATGGACCTCCTCTGGAAAGGTCTCTCCTGCTGGACAAAGAAGGGCTTCTTTGACTCCTCCCTCAAACCATCTGACCAGGATGTGGACATCAGGAGCGGTCCTTCAGGTGCAGGTGCACCGTGGAGTCCCGAGTTGGACCTTCTCAACACGAACACGTGTCTGACAGCAGCAGATTCATCTGTGTTGCTCGTTTGGATGGAAATCCCATCTCCATGGAAGCCAGATGTTCTCCACAGCTCTCATCTGCTGGAAGAAGCCTGCCTCCCCCTCTGATTCTCACTCGGTGTGAAGTCGTTTTGTGGCACGTAGGACTTTTACGCCCGGCGTTGTTGCCTTCGCCGCGCAAACGATGCGACGACGTTTATTGGGGAGCATTGGTGACTCATTTCTCAGAATCACCGGAGTTATAGCTGTGATAACGGTTTGTGTGATATTGTGGCGAAACAAGAAAATAATGCATCATGATGGCACCTCGGCGCACAAACCGTTTCTCTAATCTCCCTCGCGGTCCCAGGAAATAAAAAAAAAAATAAAAAAAAAAGAGCTTTGCTCCAAAGTCCCGGGTTTGTCTGCGGTACCCCGAACGCCGGCATGGCTGATTGATCAATACCACCCTCCGAGTGACGAATCGGGAATCAGAAAAATTAAAAAAAACACCCCGGCTGGGAGAGATTCTGCCGCCGAACCTTCTCGTCGCCGGAAAACGCCAAGACGAACGGTTTTGTTTGTGAAGTCTCATAATTACATTTTTAAGCTTCGGTAAATCAGCCGCGCCTCGTTCGCCGCCGCCACTTTGTATCGGAAAGAGATCGGGGTGAAATATTGGTGTTGCTGCCCCGCGGCCGGGGAAGATGCTTGTTTCAGCATGTTGTGCATGTCGCCCCTTCCTGCCGCAGCTCTAATCAATGCCGCCGTGAAAAATCCCCTCCCCTCGAGTGGGAATCGTATTTTCAAGCGGTTTGAAGGGCATTTGCAGAGAGAGAGAGCCCCCCCCCCCCAGCTCACATTTACAACCTCCCCACAAATAATCCCGTGTGGATTCACCGGCCGACCCAAGGACGGCCGGCATTTTCAGTCCGCACGCATCCCATAAACAAAGTTCCCACCTGAGGCTGGACTCCATCTGAGGAGTCCTCACGTACATCTCAATGCAACCGTCTCCATCACCTCTGCAGATCTCCGTCGGGGGGACGCTTGGGTTCGTTCGTTCACGGATTATCTGCGCCGCTCGTCCTGCGCTCGGGGTCGCCGGGGGGCGGAGCCTATCCCAGCTGTGATTGGTTTGGTGGTTTGTGATTGGTTCATCCCGGGGACGCAGGTGAAGGGACTTCCAAACGTTCGCACGTCTGGACGGTTTGGGGTTTCCGGCGAGCGTGTTTTTGGACTGTCTGGAGAACCCGGAGGAACCCCAGCAGAACCTGGGAGCTTCTCGCCGTGAGGCGGAGGTTCTGATCCCGTCCGTCATTGAGACGTTTCCCCTCAGAGCTGGAGGAGGGAAAACCCCCTCCTGATTTAGCGGCGCAGCTACAAGAGTCAGGGGTGAAATTACAGAGGCGTCGACATCTTATTAAAAATCCACCCACTTTCCACTCCAGTCAATCCAAATGAATATTTTAGCAGTATTTATCACGCCGTACTAGCAGATTAACAGCGTTCTGAAAATAAACCCGTTAATCAGAGGCTCTGCAGGAGCAGCTCTGAAATCACCCTTTTGCTGGAGATGTGGGAGATGGGAGGGCACTTTGTTTCCGAGAGAGTTGGGAGAAGATGAAGGTGGAGCCCCAGGTGTGGACTTTGGTCGTTCAGATGAGATGATTGGATGAGGTCCAACGGGAGGAGAAAGGAGAAATGATCCTGAACACAGAGTGAAAGTCTCCCTTCCTGTAGACACACCAGCACAAAAGATGACCTTGATTTCTACCTGACGTCTTGTGGAACTGATCGCTGAACTCCGAGTGAACGTTGGTTCATCACCAACCAGATTTTCTCAGTTTTCCCACAGCCAATCACCGGCCTCCGTCTAACCCACAGCCAATCACCGGCCTCCGTCTTACCCTCTGCATCCTCTTCTGCACCGCAGCACTTGTGGCGGTCCCCGTCTCCCTTCACCCGTCCGGTATGGCAGCGGCAGGTTGGATTCTCGTGCTGCTGCTGGGGTCAGCTGATGTCAGCCCTCCTCCTCCTGCATCCATGCGTCTGCAGGAGGACCCTGCTCACGTTGCATCCCTCGGGGTCTCCGTCCGCACTCGGCCTCCGAAGCTCCGGAGCGAGAAGCTCTGCTCTACTCCTTTTGAAGCGGAATGCAAAGCGCCTTTTAAACACGACTCTCGCGCTCCCATTAAAACTCAATACGTTGGTTTATTTTTATTGTTTTATTGTTTGTGCAATAAAGGGACTGAATCAGCGAGGCGAATCCATCCGGTCTCTCAGGGATCATTTGAGAATTCCAGGCAGCGCTAACGCCGCCGCCGCAGGAAGAGCAGAGACAAATCAGAGTGACGCTTGGTCACAAAATAACAGCACGGGGTTTAATTTCTGTTTTGTTCATGCGTTAAAGGAAAGCAGAAGGAGCGTCCTTGGCTGCGGCCGACTTCTGCCAGCGTTCGCTGCTTCTTCCCGGGGAACGCTGGAGTGAATGACACTCCAGGCCACTCCATCACCTGCTCGTCCCTCACAAGAACGACCACGAAGGTGGATGAAGGTTGAAACCCTTCAGCAGATGTATGGGTGGCTGCTTGTTTGCTCTTTTGCAATGGAGATCTCACGGTGGTGAGCGAGTCCTCCGCAGCCAGAAGGTCCCAGGTTGGATTCCCACAGGAGGTCTTCCTGTGTGGAGTCTCCATGTTCTACCTGTGTCTGCGCGGGGTTCCTCAGGGTTCTGGACCTGATGAATAGTATCTATATCAGTGGTTCTTAACCTCGTTGGAGGCACCGAACCCACCAGTCTCATACGCGCATTCCCTGATCCCTTTTTAATAGGAAAATTCAAATGTGATTTTCTTCCAATTCAAAACACAGGCATTTACAGTGGGGCTCCAAAAATGCAGATTTTTTTGTTTATGGGTTAAAAGATATAATTTTCTTTAAAAACCAGAACTCTGGATTAAAAAAAAAAATCACCAACAAAAATTATTGATTCTTTTCAACCCATTAAATATTTGTGGTTTATTTTTCTGTGCGCTATCAAGAGAGACATAAGGTTTTTTTGTTTGATTTTTTTTTTGGTCCTGGGGTTCGAAACTGCGGATTTTTTGATTAATCCCGATATTATGCATAATTACTAAATATCTTTCGGCGATTGTTAAGTTTTAGCTAGTTTTTGTTTTATTTCCCTCCCAAAACCCTTTTTTTGAATAAATTCTTGAAATTAATTCTGCTGATATGACGAAAAGAAGTGATCCTTTTGATAAAATATTAAATTGATCTATTATTTCTCACATCATTTGTCATCGTAAATCACACGAGTCGGTTGTGTGTCCTGACCTCCGCCGAACCCCTGGGGTTTCCGTCCAACCCAGCTTAAGAACCGCTGCTCCACATGACGCAGAGAGGGCGAATGGGTCCGGGGTGAACCCTGCCTCTCGCCCGATCACGGCTGGGGTCGGCTCCAGCTCCTCGGTGACCCTGAATGCAGCATAAGCGGCTTAGATAATGAATGACTACATGAATTTCCTCCGGGCTGCGGAGGGAAACACTGCATAGCTGCACAGCGTGTTCTTCTGGTTGGCGCTCGGCGGGTTGAAGGTGAAGGGCTGCGAAATGAATGATCTTGATTGGGTCAGATGTTGCGGCCGGATCATTCGGTGGTGCGAAGTTTTATATCTTCCGAGTTTTTAGGGGATTTAAACCGAACCCGTTTTCGAGAGCGACGACGACGGCCTCGAATTATTCTCTTTATTTTCTTTTTCATCCGTATAATAGAATAACATCACGTGCTTTTGTTTCGTTAGGAAGATTAGTATCACAGTCATTCCGCTATTTTGTTTTTTCTTATCATTTTCAAAAGCAGCTGAGCAAAAAACAGTTATGGGGTTCTTCTCCGCCACCGATGAAAGGCCGCCTGGAATCACTTGGCAAATATCGGGAATTCGAAAAATTAAAAACGCGATGGGTTTTAATTGTGACTTTTTGAAGTTGCGGTTTCACATTTCAGGAAAAACAAAACCACGCAAATAACACCACGTAGCCCGAGACGTGCCGTTTCTGAGGATTGACATGCGGGTAATGAGCGTCACCTGATGAAAAGTCAGAGCCGGCGAACGGGAAATAAATCCAAGACGGAGGAGAGCTGAAGGCAGCTGATGAGAATAAAAGCTCTAAATCTGACACGGAGCTTCCCGTTACCTCATGAAAATAATGATGCGCCCGGAACGAGGCCGCCGAGCCCGAGCTCCCCAACTTTCAAGGTGATGTCTGATTACTTTGTATCAGCGGGAAAAAATGTTACCAAGGGAACAGAATTACTTGAGTGTTGATAAAAAAATGCCAGACAATCAGGAGGGAGCCGCGGGCGGCGATAGGGAGGCGGCCGCGTCGCCGCCAAGGGAAGGCCGTGGCGATCCGCGGATACGGGTCAGATTCATGTTGTCTAATAAACGTCTCTCTGTGAGCGAGGGGAAGGCAGAGGCATTCATAATGACGGCCATTACCCGACCAAAATAGACCGCGGAAGGTCACCTGCAAAGCACAGCCAGTTTTTTTTTTTTTACACACGGGCGGCTAACAAATGTCAGTGTGCCGCACTCCCGAGACTTCAGCTGAGTAGTCAGTTAAACCAGAGATCTATGGCTTGACATTTTTACTCTCCTGCAGCGTGCCGGCGCCGAGGCTTCCGGGGAGGGGAGGGCCCCGGGCTCAGCGCGTCCGCCTTTCATCGAAGAGGCCTCGCCGGGACGGACCCAGCCTCTGCAGCAGAAGGTGAGCGGCATCGGCGAAGCGGCTCGTCAAATTATCCTTCACTCTGTCAATGGAGAGAGTTTCTCGTGTTGAAGAGTCCGTGTGTCCTCACACACACACACACACACACACACACACACACCGGGTGGACGTGTGAAGACTTCATTGAATTTATTGATCACATGGCGCGGATTTCCTGGATTGCTGGTCCTGTGCCGGCCGCCTGTCGGCTTTTTGCATGTGAAGCTGGTCGCTGCGAGAGAAGAGGATGCAGATGATCGGCTGCGGGTCAGACCGAGGCGGATGATCGGCCTGCAAGCGCCCTTGGGCAAGGCACCGACCCCAAGTTGCTCTAAGTGGCGTGATCGGCGGCGTGAATGGGTGAATGCCATCTGCAGCATCCCCGCAGGATTCGCCGCCGCAGCTTCCTCGGCTCCAGATGTTGTCGCAGCAGCGTCTGTTCGACCGTTTGGGGATCATCCGGGTTTTCCTTTGCTTCCTCCTCCTGCGTCGGAGCTCATCCGGCGCAGAGTTAAGATGTTTTAACTTCGGGGGAAACACAGGCTGCAGTTTGTGTTGACGGTAAAGCAGAATCTAGCTTGCTGTCAGCTCCCTGCCAGCTCCCAATCCAATAAAGAATGATGATTCTCCGCAAAGTTCTTCGAGGAAAGTTCACGCAGACACCGAGGCTCTTTCAGAAACCGTTGATTTTCGAGTAAATCTGCCAGTACTTTTAAGATGGCTGCCAGGAATGCAGACTTCAGACTCCGGAGTTTGAAATGTAACCAGTCGCACTCTGCAAGCCACATCTTTGATTTTTATTTTTTTTTCAGCTATTAGATGTTTTTGTCAGCGTATAATTTGTTAATTCATAATGATAGAAATTTGAGCGCGGCGGTTCGCCTGATATTAGCCTTCAAAGATCGCATGTCGTCTGCGGTGACACTCGCTCATCTCGCTGATTCAAGGCCGGCTGCAATTATTCTATATAATTATGGCCCTGCTAGCTTCTTCTGCAGCCTATTTAAACATGTGGAAAACACACACACACACACACACACACACACACACACACACACACACACACACACACACACACACACCGGTGCCTATTCATCATCGTGTCAGCTGGAATTGTTGGATCTGAATCGTACATCACGGTAAACAGTCCAGCGTGTGTGGAGCATCAAACCGGATTCACCCGCTAGGTTTGGAACGGAAGCTGAAAGTGGATCCCCGCTGGAAAACCTGCTCCCTCTGTCTTTTAGCTCATCTGTACGTTTTTGCAAAGTTGTCGCTGGCCAGACGAGGCTGCTCGGCTGTAGCTCTGCTCACACACACTGCGCACAAGACTGACGCCGTCGGAGCCGGCAGACTTCAAAAACCCTCCTCAAGGCCTCGACATCCTCGGCGAGACGCCGGGCGTTTGTTCTTCGGGCGCGACAGAACAACGGCGCCCTGCTCTCGCTGCTTCTTCTCTTTCGTCACCCGGGCAACCTTTGTTTTCTCGCGTGGTGTCCAAGAACTACCTTGCGATTGGTCAGAAACGTGGAGTGGGCGTGGCCAAAGAGGGAAAGCAGGAGTGCGGTCACTGGCCGATGGAGAGCGAGGCGGACGAAGACGCGCAGATGGCTGCTGGCTCGGGGGAAAGCGGCTCCTGAAGGTTGTCGCAGGAGACGGTGACGCCTCAGCGTTCGATTCGGAAAACATCTTCTCCATACCTTTGTGTTGTCACCAGGCGCAGGAGAATCCAGAGTATTCACAGGAGATTCAAAGAAGCCTTCTTACAAGTCAGAGCCTTGCATGGGGAGCAAAGACCATCATTTTTACTTATTCAAATACAAGCTAATCTGTTAGCCGCGTGAGCGTGGCCTCCTCAGGTGGAGGCACTTCCAGGGTTCCTCTCACTGTCCAAAACATGCAGGAGACCCTGAACCAGGGGTCGGGAACCTTTTGGCTGAGAGAGCCATGAAAGCAACATATCTTAACATATATTCCTGTGAGAGCCACAGCATATTTTTGAACACTGACTACAACTGAGTGTGTGAATGTTCAAGAAAGACCAACAATATTAAAGTACAATAAGTCTCTTAATTTATTCTTTTCAATACAAAAAGACAGGAGGCAGAGCTGGAGGTGGCAGAGATGAAGATGTGGAGGTTCTCTTTGGGAGTGACCAGGATGGAGAGGATCAGGAATGACATGCTAGATGTTTTGGAGAGAAGGTCAGAGATGGTCGGGTCATGGACAGAGGAGGGAGAGTGAAGATACTGGAATTGGAGGTCTAGATGAAGACCAGAGAGAAGATGTATGGAGGTAGTGAGAGAGGACATGAAGAGAGGAGGATCCAGAGAGCAGGCTGAGATGGAGAAGGTGGATTGGCTGTGGAGACCCTGAAGGGAAAAGACCAAAGCAGGAGAAGACTGGGGTTGACTCATAATGAAATGCTTCTAATGCGACTTCTGGTGCCTCGTGGTTTTGCTGCTGGCTTTGTGGTCTGGTTGGCAGGTGGTGAGGTGAAGCTTCATTAATTCATCTGAGAAGGGCTTACCGTTCCTCACTCATGCTAAAGAACCAGCAAGGCGAGCTGACGTCCAGTGTCCTTGTGGGCTCCACACACGAAGCTGCTGCTGACTGGCTTGCACTCTGCACGGTCGCTCTCGGCATGCTATCTGCATGCTATCTGCATGCTATCTGCCCGCTATCTGCATGCTATCTGCCCGCTATCTGCATGCTATCTACCCGCTATCTGCATGCTATCTGCCCGCTATCTGCATGCTATCTGCATGCTATCTGCCCGCTATCTGCATGCTATCTGCATGCTATCTGCCCGCTATCTGCCCGCTATCTGCCCGCTATCTACCCGCTATCTGCCCGCTATCTGCCCGCTATCTGCATGCTATCTGCCCGCTATCTGCATGCTATCTGCCCGCTATCTGCCCGCTATTTGCATGCTATCTGCCCGCTATCTGCATGCTATCTGCATGCTATCTGCCCGCTATCTGCCTGCTGTCCCCCACCGGACATTTCCAAGCAAACGTGGCACGGCGTGTCTCTAGTGTCGCTTTATATTTGACCGTTTCATGGATGAAATGTTCTCAGTGTATATTAGACACACCGCAGAACCTGCTCTCTCTGCAAAGGCCAACATCTCTGTCCAGTCCTGTGGAAAAGGACGGTAACCCCCTTCTTTTATTCCCTTCGCCGTCCTCACAGTCAGAAGGCTTCGCTCTGCATAAATGAGCTTGCCGACTATTTCATTAGAAGGAGGGAAGTTTACTTCTTCACCTCACAACAACTTGTGTAGGCGGCCGTGTTGTCCAATAACAAATAAGAGTTTTGATGTGAGACCCTCCCGTACCGTGAATTCCAGCTGGGATTAGTTCCAGCATCCCCCGCAACCCTGAACAGGTGCAATATAGAATAAATAAATGGATCTAAGCGCAGTTACTTATGACTTATCATGTTGAGAAACGTCAGCTTTGTCGTCTGAATGAGAGCGTGAATGCTTGCGTGTCTTCATTTGACTTGTGAACGTTTGAACGTGTCTGTATGAAGCACGAACCACAGCGCTAACCGTCTCTTTGTGACGTGTGAACGCTTGGACGTCTCCTTATATGACGAGTGGAGGATCGTCCGTCCAGGTGGCCCGGTGGCCCGGTGGCCCGGTGGCCCGGCGGCCGGTCCGGCGCTGTGGACGCACTGATCCTGGGCGTTTCCTCCGGGGGACACACGGGTTTCACCCCCCGGGACGATGCGACGGTGATCGTCGTTGATCTCTCGGCGCGTCCCTTTCCATCCCGCCGTGTTTAATCGTTTACCGCGGCGATTCGCCATTTCCTCTTTCCAGTCCCACCAAGGGCACCGACTGCTTTCCAGCGCCAACGTATTATCACTTCGCAGTCCTAATAAATGAACCCGGAATGCCCTCACTATCAATCTCCTTCCCGGTTAGAAGCACCGATACCTCCTTCAATCCATCCCTTCTGACCCCCTTTTGCGTTTTTTCCGTGAGCCGAAAGCGGACGGGAGTGTGAGCTCGCCGATTCCCGTCGACATCAAACTCCCTTCGCACATAATGAAAGTAATTATACCCCACTTAGCGCTGAAACACCTCTCGAGTGCATTTCCATGTTGTGTGTTTGGAAATAACCAGCCAGAATGGTACATTACCGGGTTGGATTGACACACACACACACACACACACACACACACACACAGGAGGCTGTCCTCGTGTTCCCGCTGGGATTCAACGGGAGCGTGAAGAGGTGACGTTTGAAAGCCGGTAAACAGAATCTCGTCCGATTTATTAAATTCGTTTTTCACGCGGCCGAGCCGGTCGGCTGATTCGGGAGAATCTCCGTGAAGCAGGGACTTTAATTCAGCGTCAACAAACCCCAAATTAATAACCTTGACTAAATTAGGGACGCCCGGATTCTGATTTTTTCCCCTCCACCTCATCCATCAGTGGAAACTCATAACGTTTATAATTGTATGGTTATTAAATCGCTTCAACTACTAGATGCTCCTTGATAAAATGTAGAAGTCTTCCGGTGGATCCTGCACTAATTAAACTATTCCGCCGTTTTCCCGGGTCTGCAGCGGGTATCTCAGACGCCGGTAGAAACCAGTTCCAGTCGACGCAGTTGAGTCCCAAGCGTCGTCCGAGGTGGAAGAGCGACCTGCGCTCCTGCATCTGCGTCTCCTCTCCGCGCCAAACCAACAAACTGCATCCATCGCTGGCTTGGAGCCGGACCTGGGTGCTCATTTCCTACCACATACCGACAGGTGCGCCGGTATGACACAGTGGAGTTCCTTGAATCCTCGAATCTGCTCGCCTTCGCTCTCGCACAAATCGGAGTGCTGAAGTTTCCGTCGGCCTCTGCTCTGGGTTTGGAGTGCAGCTCCGGACGGGGACGGTCCGACTCTCCCACGGCAACCCGGAGCGGTTTTTTTTTTCCTGCTTTGCCGTTCACAAGCGGACGAATGAACGGTTGGAAAATCAATGTTTTGTGGCAAGTCGGAGGTCTCCTGCACAGCGGAGCAGCAGCTTGAGCTCCTGGCTGGCGAGAAGACCCGTCATCTCCCTCCCTTCGTCTGACCGCCGCTTCTTCCAACCGTCCTCACTAATAAACCGTCAACTTTAATTCACAATCTCAAATGAGCTGTTCTGTTCAGTCGGCGGATGATTAGAAAGAGTTTAAAAGATTACTAGTTTTTACCGGGTTAGTCGACACAACATCCTGTTTAATTTCTGATTTAATGTTTCCTGGTGATGCAACCAGGAAGGAATACATTTCTGAGTTGACGGAAGGTCGCTGAATGTTTGTATTTTCGGGATGAAGTTGGTATCACCCGCCGTCAAAACAGAACGTTATCGCCTCGCCCTGTTTTTTATGGAAAATGCAGAGAAAAATGGAGATGCGCTGGTGTTGCTGTGGAGAAGAATCCGCATTAACCTTCAGCCACCTTTTTCACCCTCTTCCACGAGCGGCTTTGAAACCTACTCCGAGTACTCTGCAGTACTCTGCAGTACTCTGAAGTACTCTGCAGTACTCTGCAGTACTCTGAGGTAGTCTGAAGTACTCTGAGGTAGTCTGCAGTACTCTGCAGTACTCTGAGGTAGTCTGCAGTGCTCTGAGGTACTATGCAGTACTCTGCAGCACTCTGAGGTACTCTGCAGTACTCTGAGGTAGTCTGCAGTGCTCTGAGGTAGTCTGCAGTACTCTGCAGTACTCTGAGGTAGTCTGGAGTACTCTGGAGTACTCTGAGGTAGTCTGGAATAGTCTGCAGTACTCTGAGGTAGTCTGGAGTACTCTGCAGTACTCTGGGGTAGTCGGCGTACTCTGGAGTACTCTGAGGTAGTCTGGAGTACTCTGGGGCCGTTGACTTCAACTTTAGCGTACACGCCAGTTTTCAGGGTGTTGAATTTTCCCCCGGTCGGTTTCAAATCTCCGTAAGCGGCGGCTCCGGCGTGGACGGACCTCCAGAATCCCGGTGAAGTTTTGCATTTTCATGCGAACGAACCGGCGGCCGACCACCGCTTCATTCAGGATCAGTTCATAATTGCTGCGGGAGCCAAATCAAACTTGTTATATTCCGAACAGAACGAAGCATTTAACAACTAATTCGGACCTAATGAGAGAAATCTGCAGAATAATGAACACGTGGGAGCGAAGGGACTGTTTGGAAGATTATCGCATTTATTTCATCCGTAAATTTGTGAGGACCAGAGAGCGTTGTTGCAGAAGCCGTCATTTAAGTCGTCCGTGATCATCTGACTTCACGCTTAATTACACTTCTGATTGATTTTGAATGTGAACCGCTGGGCTGATAAACACGCCGGCAGCGAGAAGATTCCAGGCCTTCCTGGCGGTGGCCTGAACCTGAGCAGAACCGTCATCCAAAGCCAAAGCGCGCCTTCAAGCCTTCTGCTCCACCATCTTCTCGCGCCGTCCACCCGTTTGCTTCGCAAGTCCCTGGGTTCTTCAAGGCGCTGATCCTTGATGAAGATCATCTTCCACTTTTACACACACAGCTGGACTTCAGCATCTCAGATGATGGTATTTTTAGAGGACTAATAACCATAATTGAAAACATCTGAGAGGGTCAACAACCCATTCATGGACCAAAGGCCTCGTCTCAAGTGCTCCTTGTTTCTGCCACCCGATGTCCTCCAGATGTGGTGGAGCCTCACTCTTGAGTTCCTCACGCCGGGGTTTGCAAAGGAGATCAAGATGGAGAATGCGGTGTCTGCAGTTGTGCAATGAGGACTGCGATGGCCGCCGCACGAACTGAGGCTCGACACAGGAGAGCCTCTTCCTCAGGTCAGGACTGGACCACGGTCCACCTGCAGCAGAAGGACAAGGACCACTCCTCTGAAGACAGCAATGTCCACATTCTGGCCAGATGGTTTGAGGGAGCGGTCAGAAAAGCCATCGTGGTCGAATTGGAGAGACCTTCACCTGCAGATCCACCTGCACCCCACAACTCACCTGGAGAGGTCAGGAACCCAAAGCGGGTCCAGGCGTCGTCCACCTGAGCTCCAGCTCCTTACCTCTGATCCCCAAATCCAAACCCGAAGCCAGGCAGATAGCTTCCAGAAACAGCTCTTGAAACCAGGACCACTCGACGACGTGACGATTGCAGCGTGCTATTCAAGCCCTTTTTTTGGGGGGTGGAGAAACAGCCTTTTCTTTTCTCCAGACGCTCTGCGTGGGAACCTGCAGCCCCTCAAACATCTTGACTACGCAGCAGAGGAACGTAGGAAGGAGCGCAAACGTTGCCAATGCAAATAACAAGCGGCAATCCAGTTCCTCTGCGAGCATGTTAATCAAAACCATTTAGTCACAGATGAACGGGATTTCACGGCGGCACCTCTAGGTGACATTTCCTGGCGTGTCACCCTTGCTTCCCTTTTCAGCCGTCCTTTGAGTCGCCGCCGCACCGGTGGACGTACGGAGCCGTTACCACGCCGTCACGGCGGTGAGGCAGATTTCACGGCGTCTCATCCATCATTTCCAGAGTTAATTGCTCAAAAGAATCCCTTTTGCAGCTCAGCCAAGGCGGGATTAGATACCAGTCGCTCTACGTCTTTTCTCCGCGACACCTTTCACCGCCGAAAGTGTTTAATGAAGTCGCGAGCTGACGCAACGTCTCTGCTCCACGGCGGGAGCCTGCGGGGCCGCGGGTTCTCATCAGGCTGGCGGCGCAGCTGCATCGGCGGAGAACTTTCCTATCCGACAAACAGAAGACGACGGGTGGTCTTCACAACGCTCGGCGTCACGTTCCGCAAACGGCATCACCTACGTAGATTCAAGATGGAGAGGGTTTGTTGTCGTGTGAGGAAAACCTGTTTCCCTGCACAGTGAAGTGCGTTTAGACACCGACTGATAAGAACTTTGGTGATAAACATGCTGTTATAAACTATAACCGGAGGGAAATGAAAAAGATGGAAACATTTCTTCTTCTTCTTCTCCTTTGGGCTTTTCCCTTCAGGGTCTCCACAGACAGTCCACCTTCTCCGTCTCACTCTATTCTCTGGATCCTCCTCTCTTCATGTCCTCTCTCACTACCTCCATACATCTTCTCTCTGGTCTTCATCTAGACCTCCAATTCCAGTATCTTCACTCTCCCTCCTCTGTCCATGACCCGACCATCTCTGACCTTCTCTCCAAAACATCTAGCATGCCATTCCTGATCCTCTCCATCCTGGTCACTCCCAAAGAGAACCTCCACATCTTCATCTCTGCCACCTCCAGCTCTGCCTCCTGTCTTTTCTCCAAACCATCAATCATCTCTGCTCTCACCACTGTCTCCTCCAGCTTCCCTTTCCTTCTGGCTGATGTTCTTCTATCTGACACTTTTCTCCACCCATTCCAACCTGCTTGAACCCGTTTCTTCACCTCTTCTCCACACTCTCCGCTGCTCTGGACTGTTGAACCGAAGTACTTGAAATCCTCCATCCTCCTGATCTCCACTCCCTGTAGAGGTTCCTCTCATTCAAACACAAAGGAGATGTAAACACAGGCAGAGAGTTGAACGTTCTTCTCGATATGAAGAGCGTTGGTGTTGCAGGTTCAGGGATGAGTGTCGTTTAAAAGGAGAATATTTACATGACAGCTTTTGTTTATCGATCCAAGTATCAATGAAAGAGTGAAATACTGATGGTTGGGTTTTGCAGAGCAGGTGAGAACGTTTGCCGCCGTCTCCTTGTTCGGGGTCGTGATCTCGCAGATCAGTCGGAGTGGCTTTGGCCAGTAACGATCTCCAGCGGTAGTCTGTTGTGCATCGATTGATCAGCCCCGGGGGAAATTAACGGGATATCACAGCAAATCCATCAGTTCAATCAAGTGTTCGGCTGGAGTGGCGTTGGCGGCGGGGCCAACGTGCGCGGCGAACGCGGCCCCGTCTTCTGAAGACACGCGCGCCGGGGAATAACCGCCGCAGCCGCTTCAAGAGGAAGCGTCACGTTCCGGCCGGGAGATAGAAGCTGCGGACGGTCTTTGAACGCATCACTATCACCACTTCAAGGCTTCAACGATCCGGAAACGCTCGTTCCTGCAGTTAAAACAGGGCCGTACGTGTTGTGCAAACCTCACTTTGACGGAAATCGCTCCATAAACATATCTATTATCATCCCCGAAAAAGCGGGTTCCCCGTCGAGCGGCTGCACGCAAATTGAATCCCGCATTGATTCGGCTGAAGCCACATCCTCCCCTGTTTACCAGGTGGAGGCCAGACGTGTTTATAGTTTGCGGGAGGAGAAAAAAAAAAAAAGGGGGAGTTTATCTCATCCGGACTCTGACTGGGAAGCGCAGACGGAGAAATGAGAATGGATCCTGCAGGCAAACGGGACGCCGCGGGAGATCTTATCATTAGCCGGCTGGAATCAAGTCAAGTGCTTATCACGTCGCCTCTTGTGCATTAACTCGAATTCCTTTTCAATTCCGTCCAAAAGCATTTTGCAGCTACCAAATGCATGCTGCCGCCGCGGTTGTTGTTGTTGTTACGGCGCCTGGAAACCTGGATACTTGTCAAGAAGAAAATGCAGCATTGTGTCGAAGAGCTTTTACGCCGCCGCGGAGGAATAGCTTCATCGCGGCGTCCTGCACGTCTCCGACGTTTCTACCGGAGAAAAGCTGCTGAAATTCCCAAAAAAAGGAATGCAAGATACATGAAGATCCATATCTCTGGAAGGTCTCGGGCTAGCGGACATCTGGCGGGGCGGCGCCGCCTTCACCTTAATACCGCGGCGTCTCTTCTGCAAGGATTTCAGCGGGACGTTGTGTGATGTCTGGAGGACAGGAGGATGAATTCATCAAGCCTTGTCTCCTTGCGGCGTGAACCTCCGGCCAGGCCCGCTAAAGCTCCTCCTCGGCGTCTGCGCATCGGGTCGGCTCCGATTCTCCTCCTTCCGTCTCTGCAGACGGCCGGTCCACCCTGCCTCAGCGTCTCCGGACCTCCAGGGCTCGCCACCCTGCAGCCGTCCAGAAAAGCTGCGTTGAAATAATATATTCAGGCTGTTTCTTCTTTTTCTTTTTTTTTTCTCTTCCTTTTCCGGTGAACCCGCTGAAATTGATTCGGCTGCATTTAATCACACGGGGAAAAGCAACACACAGATGAAGCAGATTATGTCCGAGCCGAGAATATTTGTGGGGAGTGACGCCCGGGGCACGGAGGAGGCGAGAAGAAGCGATCTGTTAACCCTGTGAGCCTGGATTTGAGATATCTCCGCATTGAAGCCGGCAGTGGAAGTATGTTTTCCGCGTGCCGTCCAGTCACCGGGTCTTTTATTGACCCATTACTGCTCCGCCTGTGCACCAATTAGCGTGAAGAAACCTCTGCGCTGTCATGAAGCACGTGGAGAAGATGCTGATGGGAGCGAGCAGCTGCCGGCTCCGCCGCAAAGGGCAGCTTTGTTGTTGTTTTTTTTGAAGCGCTGCAAAGACGTGCTCCTCGTGTCCGGGTCACCCAGCGCTCCGAAGCCCAAGATCTTCGGCTGTTCCAGAGCGACACCCCGTTTTTACCCCGGGATCCTGAAAAGGCGCCAAATCGCAGAGCGAACCAGCAGAATTGATGGTGACGAGAGAAGAATGAATGAAGAAGAAGCTCTGTGACCTCGTTCTCCTTCTCTGTCCTCCTCTCTGGTCCTACAAACCCTCCCAGATGTGCATGAAGTCTCATTTTTTAAATCCTGTCCCCGGAGTTGTTTGTCTTGCAGCCCAAACCCGCGTCTCTCCTCGTTCTGCTGGTGGCCCTCAGGGTCAGACCAATCCCACAGGTCTCCTTCTTTTCTTTTCTTCTGCTCCCTTCAGGGTTCTCCACAGCCTCCTCCATCTAACGCTCTTCTCTCACACCATCTACCTCCCTGTCTTCTCTGGTCTTCCTCCAGACCTCCTCCAACCTCTGCATCCTTCTACCCGGATCTTCTCCAACCCTCGTCTGTCCATGTCCGACCCATCTCAGTGGGACTTTCCTGGAGGGGAACATGGCAGGAGAACCACCGGCCGTGCATGTTGATGCGCTTTTTATTTTCCCCGGCGGAGGTTTTAACATCTCGGCTCCTCCAGGTTTGGAGATTCCCTCCCGGCCGGCGTTGGTGGTTTATCTTCTCCCCCGCCGGCTGCACCCGGAACAAAAAAAAAAAAAAAGCAAACCTCCGGCTCGGAGGACTTTACCCCCTTCCGGCGAGCGCGACCTTTTCTGCGGCAGTAGAGGTGAGAGCCCCGGGTGATCTCCGCAGATTACACAGCGCTCATGATCCGCTCACTTTAATACGGTGTTGCGCCATTGAACACAAGTAATTCATAAGTCAGCATTTGCCCCGGGGGTTGAGTCGCCCTCCGCCCCCGAGAGCTCCCCTGTGATTCAGGCCGCTTTGACATTCACCTGCCCGCCCTCGCCGGCCAGGAAGCGGCCCGGTCGCCGTAACCTTTACTTCACAGCGATTTAGCGGGGCTGCCTGCGCTGATAACACACTCTATCAGAGTCGAGCGGGGGTGGGGGTCTGAGCTCGAGCCACCCGTCCACGCCGTGTTCGCTCGCCGCCGTCCCGCTTTTATCTCGGCCTCCGTGCACAACGAACCACGACCGTCGTCTTTTCCGCCTGGGAGAGCTCGGCCACGCCGTCCGTGCGTCCGTCCGTCCCTCGGGGGATGCCGGGCGGCGAGGATCTGGCGTCGCTTGTTGTCTCGATTCTGAAGCAACGCTTAAAAGGAGGTTGAAAATCCTTCGCGACAGGTCGCTGCAGGACTCACTGCTTCTGAACGCTTTTCTGCGTTTTAACGCCGCCGTCATCGGTCGACACATGGGACGTGTTAGCAGCGGTGCGGCGAACCGTATGACTCCGGCTGGGGGGGGGGGGGGCGGCAGGCCAGTTTAAGCACCGGGACGAAATGGCGGGGTCGGCCCGG
>CAAKHD010007863.1:6564-16796 GCA_901007705.1 Fistularia tabacaria
GGGGGGGGGGGGGGGGGGCGCGTTTTTTTTTTTTTTTTTTTTTTTTTTTTTTTTTTTTTTTTTTCCAAAAGAGCAACTTGTAACGTTTGCGGTGGCGGCGGTGGCTAACTTCCCCGGGGAAAAAGAACATGGCGGGCTGGGGGACGTGGACGCCGCGCATCAAAATAAAAACACTCCAGTGCGGTCTCGGCGGCGTCCCCGGGGGGGAGAGATGTAATCCAAGCCGCCGTTTTGAATATGAAACAGCCGCTAATGACAATTAATTACTCCCGCCGCCGAAAAACGCGTCGCTTTCGCCCCGGGCTTCTTATTTTGTTATAATTACAAATGGACGAGGGAGGGGTTCTGACGCGGATAGCCAACCGACGTGATGACAGCGTCAGCGGCCGTCTTGAAGGCCCTCCTTCGTAAACGAACGTTCGATCGGAGATGGGAGCCCCCGGAGGGCCGTTATCCGGAAAGAGCCCCTTCAAACTCCGCAAATAAACAAACGGAAAAACAGGAAACCGACAGAACATATTGCTTTTTGCGTTCCTTTTTTTTTTTTTTAACACTCGTTTCAATTACTGCCGGCGCCCACGGGAAATAAGCGACGCGAGATGGGAGTTTGGATAATGGAGCGAGTCGTCATGCGTCCATGTCGTGAACCCGCACGGTTGTACGACCACGCTCTCAAAATAAATCACGCTTTCAAAGCAGAGGTGAGGAGTCGGGGCCGGTAGCGCTAAGCTAAAGGGAAACACCATAGAAACAGCTGCTAGCATCCAAGCTGGAGGTTTTCCCTGTTCCCGTCCGAACCCTCCTGTCGATTGCATGCTGCCTGTTGCTGTCGCTCCTGCTTGGTTTCTCACTTTTTTCTATTTTCATCTATTTATTTAACTGTTGTTTTCAAAGTTTTGTTCAGGAAGTCTTTTAAGCTGCTCTCCAACTTTACCATTTTTATTTTACTTTTGTTCTTATTTTGATGTTTTTTATTGATATACATGTCTTTGTAAATACACAAATACATACATTACATATATTTTTACAGGACTTCAACTTTATTTTCATTTATTTATTTCGATGTTTACTGTATTTATTTTATTTTCATTCCATTTTTTTATATTTTTTATTATCATTGATATACATGTGCTTGTAAATACACATGTATCTAAACTATATACATTTTTACATAACTTGAACTTAATTTCTATTTAATTATTTCAATGTTTTTTGTATTTATTTTATTTTTATTCCAATTTCCGATATTTTATTTATATTTTTTATTTATATACATGTGCTTGTAAGTACACATGTATATACATTCCATGTATTTTTAAACACCTTTAACTTTATTTATATTTATTTTTTTTGAGAACTAGCATTTTCATTTTATTTTCATTATTATTTTTTTTTTATTATTCACTGTTTTATTCACTATTGCATTCTTTATTTTCACATAGAGTTCTATTTTGATTCTTCTTCCCTTTTCTTCCATGAGCAAGACCTGCTTTCAACATGAACCGACAGTGAATGAATGAATGAATGAATGAATGAATGAATGAATGAGTGAATGAATGAATGAATGAATGAATGAATGAACGGATGGATTCTGAAAGATTGCGAGGACGGAGCATCATCAGCGGCTCTTCTCTCCAGGTTCTCTCTCCTCCAAAGACAATCAACAGTTGTTGTTTTTTTGTCCATAGGTGTGATTGGATGTCTCCATATGCCGCCCCTGTGATTACCAACCGACCCCATCGAGGTTTAAGCCCCGCCTCCGATCTCGCCGTCGGCCGTGACTCCGCCCCCACGCCCTCCGATCGACGTGACCTTGCGCTGCCGGGTGAAGATAATGAATGAATGAATAATTAATGGATGCAATTTCGAGAAGAAAGAGAGAAACTGCGCGAGAAATATTAAACCCGAGGCTTCCGCGTGCGGTCCTGTCCATCACACACACACACACACACACACACACACACAGACACACACACACACATTGAGTGTTCATGAGGATTTGATCATTCTGCTAATGCAAACCAGCTGAGATTAGCATGTTTTTGTTTATTCCTAAGAACATGCAGGAGGCTCACAGGGACCCTGTGAATGAATGAGTGAATGGCTGTATGTCTCTATATGATGCGAATGAGAGGGTGAATGGTTGCATGAATGTGTTAATAACCATTCACTCATTCATTCACACCTCATATGGAGACATATCTCCATTCACCCTTTCATCCAAGCATCATACGGAGACGTGAAACCACTCATCATATAAGATCTTATATGATGTGAATGAGAGGGTGAATGGTTGCATGACTCTGTATGACATGTGAGTGAACGAGTGAATGACGAACGTGTCTGTGTGACGTGTGAATGAGAGGGTGAATGTCCGTATGTGGCAGATCCAGGGCGAACGCCGCCTCTCGTCCAACCCCAGCCGGGATAGGCTCCGCCCCCCCCCCGCGACCCTAAGTGCAAAATACGCGGTGTAGATAACAAAAAAAAAAAGTAGGAATGAACTTTCCTCTCCACCCCCACCCTCTCGTCCGACCTCCACAACTTCTGCGACCGCCGTGTCCTCCTTTTCCAATTAGCCTTTGTTTTGTTTTGAATTTATTTATTTATTTCCCCGAGTTGCGTTTATATTCCAGCGCCGGTGTCTCCCGCTCAAACAGCATCTGTCCACCGGCTCCTCGCCGGCTTAAGCCTATTTATAATTAATCTACTCCGACGGCGGAGGGAAGAGGTCAGGACTGTAACCTTTTTTTTTTTTTTTTTTTTTTAATTCAATAATTAATTTATTTTTTAAAATTCCTGCGCCGCGGCGCGTTCGGATGGCCCGCGTCACCGGAACGCAGAGCAGCACTCGGAGCGAAGACGCCGGGAGTGAGGCGGCGTCAAAAGTGGGTCTGATTCCCATCAGTTCGCGCGGCGAACGTCTCCTAACTAACATATTAGCAAAGTTTTTCGGGGTGATAAAAAAAGAAAAGGGGAGAATAAAGTGCCGCCCGGTCGAGAGCGGCGATTAGCCAATTAGCTCAAACGGCATTAAGATCGCTATCGGCGCTGAAGAGTCTCGCTCGGCGGTCGAAAAAGCGAAATGACCCAAAAAAAAAAGAAGCGTGTTTAAAAAATGGAAGGCGGCGGAGTTTCTGAAAAGGCCTCGACCCGGTCGGGACCGCAAAAGAAACGACGAGCTGCGGTGGCGAGTGCCTCGGGCGTCTTTCGGCCGGCGGATAATCAGTGAGCTAATTAACACGCGGTTAATCCCGAGAGAGGACGGCGAGGGCGAGGGCGAGGGCGGGCGCCGTCACCTGACATCGGCCGGGCGCCGGCGGACAGATGGCGGCCGCCCACGCCGACCAGATGGCGGCCTTTCCGCCGCCGTCGTCTGAAGACGGGGAGGTAAATATTGTGCTGATGAGACGCTCGCTTCCCTCCGGGCGGACAAACAGCTAAAGGCCAGTTAGCAAAAACGTACCACGTGGAGGGCTGCGATGCTAATTCATCCGTCCATTCATTCATTCATTCATTCATTCATTCATTCAGTCGGCCACGGTGAGTTGAGGGTAGAGGTGGCGACGGCTAATCCCAGGTGACGGGTCGAAACCTAGCATCACAGTCGGGACTTTCCTTCAAAGATGGCCGCCGTCGACGGGGAGGTAAAGATCGGGACCCGTCCGACTCCCCGCCGAGATCTTTACGAAACCCATTACGACAGCGGGAGACCTCCGCCGCCCTCAATTCCTCACAATCACAAATTGATCTCCACCGAGTTGATCTGAAGATAAGAAGGAACGTGGCTCCGGACGTTCTTCTCAGCGCAGCCTGGGATTCCTCTGGAACATCCATCATCTAACACGGGATTGGCTTCATCTCCTCCGCCGGGTCTCCACCCCTCGCAGCGAGGAGAAGGTCCGTCCGTCCTGCCGAGACGACGGACCGCCGTCTCATTTTAAGCCAGGTGAATTTCTAAAAGCCGCGGCGATTAGCAAGAAGGTCGCCGGCTCCATTCGGATATTTCTGTCACCATCTTCTCCACGTGCCTGCGTGGGGTTCCTCAGGGTTCTCCAGGTTCCTCCCGCAGTCAAAAAACATGCAGGAGGTTCACTGGAGACCCTCCATTGTCCAGATTTCTGTGAGAGGATGAATGGTTGGATGTCTCTAAAAGCCATGAATGACCGAGGGTTTTTATATTTATTATATATTATTATTTATATTGTTTTACAACATTTTTTTTTTTTTTAAATTTGCACCCCATATTTTTTTTTTTTGTTGGTAAATTTTATCATTTTTGGTTTTCATTCTTTCTTTATTTATTTCATTCATTCACTGCAATATTCATTTATCCTTGAAGTATAATTCGCTAATTTCTCGCCGATTAATAAAAGTTCCCCCGTCGATGTCGGAGTCGAAAACGATTAAACCGCGAAAGAAACAAAAGGAATTTTTTCTTAAAAACGCCATTTGAGGGATGAGGGGTTGATCTGCATTCTAACATGAACTTGAAGACGTAAAAAGAAAACCGCACAAATCTAAAAACCGAAAACGACCCGAGGACCGGGCCATCAATATGCAAGCTGCGTGCGCTAACGATAACGATCGTCGACCCAAACCGTCGCCATGGCGACAGGCTCGGCGCCGCGTGTCCGTCGGACGCCGTAATTGCCCGCAACCTGAGGGAGCAATAGCCGACTTCCGGCGGAGATCCGTCGGCACGACAGGAAAAGGCAGCCACCCTCTCGTCGCTAATTCGAGCTTTTAATATTGCTTTGGGCCGAACTCCCGGGAACCCCGTGACAAAGGCTGTAATAGACTTCTCTCTCAAGCTAGTGGCGCGGCGGCGGCGGAATATTGATTAGCCTCAACTCATCAAAACAGAATAACAATTTCACTTTTTTTTTTTTTTTTTCTCGATCTGATTCCTCCCGCCGCGCTCCGCTGAAAGCCCACCCGGGTGTGGAATACAAAATAATAACCGCTCCACGAGCTTCTGATCAAATATCGACCCCGCGGGGAGAGAACAGGAAGCGGCGGTGACGCTAACGGCGACATCAGAGGAAGCGGGCTGCTGACGCGCCGTTAGCCCAGGGCTAACAGTTTCACCTTTGGACTCTGAAGGTCTCGATTCGCTCCCCGTTTCGTTTTTTTTCGAGGAACTCGGGCGGACACGGGCTCGCGGTTGGAGCCAATCCCTGCGCGCCATGGAAGCAAGGGGCGGGGCTTAACACCTGTCAATCACAGAGCCGTGTGTAAGAGAGGCCCAACCATTCCATGAGCCGCACGAGTGTAGACGGAGAACCCAGGCAGGAGAACATGGAGAACCTGGAGAGAACTCAGGTTGGAGGACAAGGACGGAAACCCAAGCAGGAGATCATGAAAGCTCCATGCAGAGAGAATCCAGGCAGAAGAACAGGGAGAACCTGGAAAGGAGAACCTGGAGAACCTGGAGAACCTGGGCAGGAGAACCTGGAGAACCCACAGGATTTCATCTTGTATTAGCATTGATTGAACTGGTTTCTTCCGTGATGATGTCGGTTCTCCAACATAGAGATATCTTCTCATTCATTCATTCATTCATTCATTCATTCATTCATTCGCAGCCATGGACAATTCTGGGTCTCCAGGAAACCTCCTACACGTGTTTGGGACCTGGAGAACCCTGAGGAACCCCACGTGGAGAACATGGAGACACGCAGAACGCCCGTGAATAGAGCCGACAACCTTCTTGCATTCAGACCACGTGAAGAAGACGGAGAAGGCGGGACGTGCGGACGAGCGTGGAGAAAACACCTGAACGTTGGTGAGGACCAAACGGAGCTGCTGCCAAAACACGTCGAGCGGAAAGACACCATCTGCAGGAGGTTAAGTGAAATCGACTTCTCCTGGAGGTGGAGGCTGATGAGATAGTGTCTTCAGACGCATCGACGGACGGAGGAACGCCGTCTCCTCCGGAGCGTTCAGTTCCAGGAGGGAGGAGGATCTCAGGGGAGGCGAGGCTCCTCGGCCAATCGGCTGAAGAGCTCATCTGAGCTCCAGCAGATCCATGTCCATCCTCACAACCCTGCTCAGGGAGGGGTAAGGGCGGGAGGGGGCGGAGCCAATCCCGGTGGAGAGGCGGGGGCTAACCTGGGCCAATCACAGAGCCGCGTATTAGGACGTCCAAACATTCACCCTCTCATTCGAGTCTTCAGTGAACCTTCTGACTGTTTTTGGACCATTGGAGGAACACCTGGAGAACCCGGGTCGCAGAACATGGAGGTAAAGCGAAGTCAGAGCCCAGACGGAACACGGAGAACATGGAGAGCATGGAGAGCATGGAGAGCATGGAGAACATGGAGAGCATGGAGAGCACGGAGAGCATGGAGAACATGGAGAACATGGAGAGCATGGAGAACATGGAGAGCACGGAGAGCATGGAGAACATGGAGAACATGGAGAACATGAAGAGCATGGAGAACATGGAGAACATGGAGAACATGGAGAACATGGAGAACATGGAGAGCCCTCTGACAGGAGAAGGAAGAATAAACAAGCAGCAGATGGAAAGATCTGGGACCTTCTTCTGCTGACCTCCGCGAGAGACACACCTGCTCTTCACAGAAGCTCCTTGAACCTCAGACCTCCATCACCAAGGTGAGCACCGAAGCCTGTCCAGACCTTCTCGGGCGGAGATCCCACCTCAGAGAAGCTCCGCCCCCTCCCTCTGCCCTGGAGGCGGAAGCGCGTTTGAAGGTTTAACTAAAGGGACGTTTAGCATCCTGCCGCTCTGCTCGAACATCTGGTCCGAGCTCATCTTCTCCCCCCGCTGGACCTCAACCCTCCTGAGATCCTCCTCCTCCTCACCCACCCCATCTCCAGATGAACCCGCGTGAGAACCATCTCCTCCTGGCCGCGGTTCAGCTTATCCGCTCGCCAACATCGTTATCCCGCTCAGGGAACCTTCGTTCTCCGCCTCCACATCTGAGGCCCTCCGGACGGTGCCTCCTGACCCTCAATCCCTGCAGCTCGTTCACACAGACACACACACACACACACACACACACACACACACACACACACACACACACACGCACGCACGGCGTTTATTAATAATTGCTGACTTTGTCGTCCATCTTTGGCCTGATTGCTGGAAGTGATGGAGGTGGCCTGCAGAGAGGTGACCTGCCAAGATTAGTCCTCCAACCCTGCTCTGCGTCCCGAGCAGCATCTCTGCTGGAGAACCTGCCGGCTTCTGCAGGGCTTGGCGGAGGACAGCGGGCGTGAACGGGTGAATGGACGTCTCCGTCTACGAATGACGGGGTGAATGGCTGTGCGTCTCCAAAAAGGACACCCGGATGAGAGGGTGAACGGTTTCATCTGTTGAAATGACGCGTGAATGAGAGGTTGAATGGCTCCACGTCTATGAATGACATGTGAATGAGAGGGTGAATGGTTTCATCTCTTGATAGGACAAGTGAATGAAAGGGTAAATAGATACTCGTCTCTTGATAGGACAAGTGAATGAAAGGGTGAATAGATACTCGTCTCTACATAATGTGTGAATGAAAGGGTGAACGGACGTGCGTCTCGATATGACGCGTGAATGAGAGGGTGAGTGATGGTTCGTCTCTATGATTACGCGAATGAAAGGCCGAATGGCTGCATATCTACGTACCACATGTGAATGAGAGGCTGAGGGGTCGTTTGTGTCGACAACAGGTACGAATGAGAGGGTGAACGGTCGCGTAGGAAAGAAAAAAAATGACACCGAAAGTTTTTAAAGAAGGTAATGATAGTTTTTGTGGTTGTTGTTTACCGGATAAAAAAAAAAAGACAATTTTAATCGAATAAAAAGAGCTACGGATCTAAAAATACCACCGAAGTCCAAATGACACATGTGAGAGCGTTGCTTCCTTCGCCTGTCATTTATCGCCTGGGGCTTAATAACAGTTAGCGTCTGCTAACCGCAGCTAGCGATTATAAAGTCGGCCATTATCCGACTGGATGAAAACAACAGTGAGAAAAAAATAAAAATAAAGAAATAAAGAAATAAATAAACTCATCTGAATTCATTAAAGTCGAGATCAAGAGTAATTTAATGTAATTACATTGCAAATGGATTACATTAGAAAGCGGTGTGGCTCGCGGGGAGGCGGGGGGTCCTCTGGGGACCCCGCCGTCGCAACAAGCTGTTTAATTAGCTTTGGTTAGCGAGCGAGTTTATTACAGGTGAACGGATGATTCCTCCGCCAAAGCGAAAGAGCTAAACTTCATTAGATGTTTGATGCTCTTTCCAGGCGAGGAGGACAGTTCCGTCTCCATCGCGCGGAGATGTTTGGTGGACGACTGTGACATCTGTGCTCTGGGTCGCAGCGGTGTATCATAGATCCTCCCATTCATTCATTCATCATTCATTCATTCATTCATCATTCATTCAATGTACCACTTCTTCTGCAGCCAGGGTTGCAGAGGGTGGAGCCTATCTTCGCTGTGATTGGAGGAGACTCGGGGTTCATCCTGGCCCGGCGGCCAGCGGATGACAGGGTCACATGTCCAGACATGCGAGGATTCACCCTCTCATTCACACCTCATACAGATGCATGAAAATATTCACCCTCTCATTTGAAGATCAAATCAGGAAATACGACCAGTAACCCTCTCATTTAAATACAGGGACTCACGACCATTCATCCTCTCATTCACACGTCATAAAGAGACACAAAAGGTTCACCCTGTCATTGAAAAATAGGGAAGAACAACCATTCACCCTCTCATTCACACGCCATTTAACAACATACAACCATTCACCCTTTCATTTACGGGTCAAATAGAAGAATACCACCAATAACCCTTTCATTCAAATACAGGGATCTACAACCATTCACCCTCTCATTCACATGTTATACAAGGACCTATAAAAGTTAATTCTCTCATTCAAATATAGTGAAATACAACCATTCACCCTCTCACTCACAGGTCATAGAGACACATGGAACCATTCACCCTCTCATTCTGAGGTAAAATATTGAAATATAACCAGTAACCCTCTCATTTAAGTACAGGGACCAACAATCATTCACCCTCTCATTCACATGTTAAGTAGGGACGGACAAAAGTTCAGCATCTGATTCGAATATAGGGAGATTCAACATTCACCCTCTCATTCACCCATCATACAGACACATGAAACCATTCATCCTCTCATTTACAGGTCAAATACAACTATTCACCCTCACATTCAAATATAGGCATGCAAACATTCACCCTGTCATTCACATGTTTTTTAGGGAAAGGCAAAAATTAATTCTCTTATTCAAATATATATATAATATAATATATATAATATATATAATATATTTATTCAAATATAGGGAGATATAGGGAGATACAATCATTCACCCTCTCATTCACACACCTGGACTATTCAATTCAGTGAATGTAATAAAATAATTAACAACAACAACAACAACCACAATAATAATGATAATAATAACAATAATAATAATAACAATTACTGTTATAATAATAACAATAATGATAAAATTATTATTATTATTATTATAACAAATTACTGTAATGACAATAATAATACTAATAATAATAATAATTATAACAATAATGATATGTTTCATCATAAATAAAACACAGTTTGTATATAAATATAAATAGCCTCGTTTTATTGATCATTTGGTGTTTATTACTCGCGATGATTTGGGTTTCCATGACAACCCTCCGTCTCCCCCAGCGCCATCGCTACTGCGGGTAAACCTTGTGTGCGACCACTGAACGGCGTAGGACTTTCTGAAGTCCCACCCGCCCCACCTGAGGAACCCCCAGAGGTCAAAGGTCAAAGCGGGGGAGGGGTGATCCGGTCGGGACCGAAAACGAGCCGTCGACCCGGCCAGACCTCGCCGACGGCCACGGCCGGGAAGCGCCGAGATCCGGGAGAGTGATCGCCGGGGTGATGAAATTTTCCTCGCCGTTTGGCGGCCGGGCGACGGGACGGGTCGGCGGCCCCGACATTCCCTCCGTGAGAAATGAAGTCGGCGCTCGGCGTGACAGAACCCATTTCATGTCGAGTCTCTAGAGGGACGGGGGGGTCCGGGACGGGCTGCCCGTTTCCCCGACAACGTGGGGGGAGGCGGAAAATACAATGAGCTCGGAGGCGCCGCTCGGAATTGGAGGCGAATGCCTGGGCGGGCGGGGATGGGGGGGGGGGGGGGGGGGGGGGGGGTGCGCACCCCCCCGGCCACCCCTTCGGGGTT
>CAAKHD010007863.1:23482-34332 GCA_901007705.1 Fistularia tabacaria
CCCGCGCCCCCGCGTGTTTTTTTTTTTTTGCCCCGCCCCCCCCCCCCCCCCCCGGGGGGGGGGGGGGGGGGGGGGGGGGGGGGGGGGGACACGGCTGTAGGTCACGTCCAATTTACTGGGAAACGACGGAGCTTTGAGTCCTTTCATTCATGTATCCATTCGTTTTGGATGCGCCGTATCCACGCAAGGGTGCTGGAGCCTATCTCATCTGTTATTGGGTGAGAGGCGGGACCCCCTGGACCAGCCGCCAGTCAATCACAAATATTTATTCCCGTATATTGATGAATATTTATGGATATTTTTTTTTTATTTCTTTTCTTTTATTTTATTTTTTCAGATTATACTATGAACTTTACATTTCAGAGTTTATTTTATTTTTTGTATTTTATTGTGTTTATTTTTCTGTTTATCTTTTATTTTGTCATTCATTTTTTAGGTTATACTGTCTACTTTTAAACTTCAGAGTTTATGTTGAATAATTTTTTTTTTAGATTATACTTTGCACTTTTAAACTTCAGTTTGTT
Source organism: Fistularia tabacaria (assembly GCA_901007705.1). Classification (NCBI taxonomy): domain Eukaryota; kingdom Metazoa; phylum Chordata; class Actinopteri; order Syngnathiformes; family Fistulariidae; genus Fistularia; species Fistularia tabacaria. The sequence goes on from CAAKHD010007863.1 coordinate 24,007, forward strand.
TTATTTTATTTTTCATTTTTCATTTTACCATTATTTATTTGTTAAGATGATACTTTATACTTTTAAACTTCAGAGTTTATTTCATGTATTTTTTTATTTTTTATGTTATTGTTGTTTTTTTAGAATATACTTTGAACTTTTAAACTTCAGACTTTATTTAAGTTTTTTATTTTTTTTAGATTACACTTTATACTTTAACACTTCAGACTTTACGCTATTTTCTTTTATTCTATTAATTTTTTACATGTCATTTTAACTTGTCATTGTCTTATCCTTGTATGTCTTGCTGCTACTGAACAATTTCCCAATCATGGGATCATTAAAACCACATCTTATCTCATCATTGCCTTCATGCAGAGACATGCAGTCTAACCGCTGGGCTACCATGCAAAATATTGTGATTTATTCCTGAGAATGAGTCTAAGCCCGTGTTCCAGTCCCGACAAACCAGGTCAAAATGCGCGTTATCGTCAGTAACACCGTTTTTCAGGTTTCATTCGGGACGCTCAGAGGGTTGAGAGGAGAGAGCCGATCCGCTTGTTGCCACGGCGATCCCAAAAACGGCTCGCGCAAACGTAAAGACTCGGCGATCGCCGCGAAACTTTGCTACCGAAATGCGTCTTTGTCGCTACGATCCGTCAACCCGCCTTACAGAGGCGTTAGCTTGATAAAAAGGAAGGAAAAAAAGGAGTCCGAGTCCTGTAGATCATTTTGTTCTGAGGGTTGTTTTGAGGATTTGAACTTCCCGAGCTCGAGGTCGGGGTCACGAATCTCCACCGCCTGCGAGAGAGTCTGCGACCGCGCTGATTGGCTAGCGGCTACATGCTAACGTCGACGCCAATGTAAAATCGCCCCTCCTGTTAATCCCGCTTGATTCTTTTACAAAACCGCTTTCAAACGGGCGCCGCGTGAAATCATGATCCCACCGTCGTGTTATTGCAGCACGCCGATGCTTCTCGGTCGGTTAATCATTCTTATTATCAAAAAGAAAAAAAAAGGAAAAACTAGCAGGTAATGACGACAATTTATGTGCATATTTATCAGGCACATTAGAGGGATTCGAAATAGTACTAGCAATATATTAGCCTTATTTGTTTATTTAATCTTTGTAGAGATAATTCTGATTCCCAAAAAACCTGCTGCAGAGATCTTCCCTTGTTGACGATGTCTAGACGATGGTTTTCCACTTCACCGCCATGACATTGAACCCGCCGCCGCTCGAATCGAGGAACAAAACCTGGGAATTTATGAGACAAAGTCCACTGTTTTCAGCTTTTCAGGTACCTGATACGTCCTGGGTGGCGGCCCAGAACACCGGCGCCCGTAAGGCCGCCTGGGAGTTTACGCCCCGCTGGGGTCGGCGTCACCCCGGGTCTCGGGTTCAATCCCGATGAACGACCCCGACTTAATTCGCGCTTTCATCCGGCATCGCCAAGCATAGCATTTGCGCTAACCTTGGAGCAACTTAGGCTACAGTGTCTTGCCTAAAGGACAATCCGACAGGGATCGAACCAATCACCTTCCAATTAGCGTGAAGGACGCCGGCTTGAGTCTGCTGACGCCGTGCGGACGGGATGTTCTCCGCGTGAAGGCGGCGGAACTGAAAAACACCTTTGTGTGCGAGCAGAGCCGGAGGATAAGTTCAGGACGCCTCGGGGCGAATTGATTTGTGTGAGTGTGAGCTTTCCTTCTGGCCACGGCGCGCTAGTCAAAGACCTGTTAGGTGAGCTTCGGGGCAAGAGGTCTCCTGAACCAGATACCGGAGAACACCCTCATTCCTAACTTCATTTCTTCTTTTGTCACGCCCCCCGACTGGAATCCCAGACAACGGAGTCGCGACAGCAACTTTCTAGCCGAGTGGCACATCACGCGTGGAGACATGACATTTCGAAACAGTTTATAAACAAATAAATGAACGTCGTGCTCTTCAAACAAATAAATTAAATAATGATAATTGACAAGACGGAGGACGCAATTAAAACTGATTAAAAAAACTCGGCGCGATTTGGCTGCGACTTAATTAATGTTGACTGACGGCTATTCTCCCTGTTTTTATCTCCCGATATCTTTAATTAACGTGGGTGATATAATTAATTATCAAAGCTGCCGTATCGCGGAAGTACAGTATCTGTTCACGAAACGCGTCCCCGTTGACGAAACAGGCTAACCGTGCTAGCGATCATTGGCTAGCAAGGTGAATGTTACGGATAGAAAACTTCGAAGAACTGTCCTCCCTGAACCTCTCTTCGGGAACTAGCCTCGTCCAGAGGAACCTGGAGGAGATGAAGACGACAAGGACACCATGGAGGCGGAAGCCGCCACAGCGCTTTCGGAAGAACAACCATGGACCCTTGGATGGGTTGAGGTGAGTTTATCTTCTCCCTGCACGGCTTTGGCGTGCGAAGAACCCCGTTAGCTAACTCCGTACTCATTTTGATGGAAAATGTAGATGTTCCTCTACAAGCCCTGGAAACCCCTCTGAGGTGTAGCAGGTCGAAAGAGCTTGGACCTCTTTCACGCATAAGAAGCATCTTATGAGTTCCACCAATTGCCGACGTCATGAGTTCCTATGGAAAAAGACCCTGCATGGAAAAGGAGCTAAGATGGTTCTAGATGCTAAGATGGTTCTAGAAGCTAAGCTCCACGGTTCCTGGTTCTAAAGTTCTCTAAAAGCAACATGAAATATCCTAGATCCTGGAAAATAGGTACAAGGTACTGCAAAAGCAGCTTCTGGAAGACCTTTTAGGTACAACTGAATCTCGCCTTATCCCGCAGCTAGCTGGGCTAATGCTAGCTGCGCTTTTCGGAACTCAAGTGCCCGCCTATTATTATTTCGGAAATTCGCCATCCCTATAAAAATACCCCGCTATGCTATTCTCGTTTGTAACCGCTTCGATAGCTTGCGCAACCTTGAAAACAACATAGCTTATGCATTTGTCGTGGCGCCCCCTGGAGGTTCCCCGAGGTATGTCTGGCTAGCCGCTTCCCTCCCCTCAAGCGGTTATTTTTCGACTGGTATCCCATCATTGACTGGATCCGGTATCAACGATCAGAACTCGATTACGACGGATTGATTGACGGACGGATCGACGATCGATCCACCGCATCTTCAACTTTCCCTCTGACGCTGCCGGTTTCCGAACAATCGAATGTTCACTGAAGGCTACGTCGCGGAGGACTATCTGATACCTCCAAGAATGCGCTCAGAGCTCAGGCACCTCCCACGTTACTGGGCTGAGAAATTGGAATCGTTGAACTGATGGACCAAATTAGGTAATTAAAAGTGGAGCCTTTCATCCGTCCTTATTCCGGATTAGTTTATCGATAACGCCAATCGGCGGAAAGTTCACTTGGCAACCGGGCGACGAGTCTAAAAGTTCTGGTTAAATCTCACTCAGATCCATCGGTTCGCCGGTCATTCGTACGGAACGGACCGAACCAAACGCCTCACTTGGGGGAGGGGGAATTGATAGCTTGACCGGCTAACAGCTGCTGAGGAAACACGAGGCGGCAATCAAACGGGGCGAACCAACGGATCGGTTTGGAAAGAAGAGCCAAGTAAAGTGAACATAAGACTTCGCTGTCGGTCCAGGGTCACCTGTTCGATTCCGACAGGAGGGCCTTTTTTTGGGGGGCCTCCGGGTTCTCCACGTGTCCGCGTGGGGTTCCTCAGGGTTCTCCGATCTCCTCCCGCGGTCCAAACACATGCAGGAAGTTCATCGCGGGGCCCTGAATTTCGAGGCGTGTGAATGAGAGGGTGAATGCTTGCATGTCTCTATGTGTGGCCCTGTGATTGGCTGATGAGCCCTGACTCCGCCCCCATGACCCTGACCGATTGCTTGAGCGTAAATGAATTGATGAATGGATGATTGAATGGATGGATGGATGGATGGATGGATGGATGGATGGATGGGTGGATGGATGAATGGATGGATGAATGGGTGGATGGATGGATGGATAGATGGATGGATGGAAGTGGGAGCTTTTTCTTTTTGTAAAGCAACCTTTTTTTTTGTAACCCAAACAAGTTTGGCTTCAAAACTGAATGCGGAACAAGCAAAGCTGAATTCTTTACAATGTATAACTTAATATTGCACACATGCAAAATGAAAATTCAAAATAAAAAACAAATCATTGGCATTCATTTCTTCAATAAAAATTGAATTAAAGCTTATGCCTCTTTTTATTTGCACCCTTCTGAACGGTGACCTTTTTCCACAGGCTAATTATAAATGTCAAAATAAAATAATAATTCAACCAATTAATTAATACGTATGAAGACGAAACCATTCAAGCCCGTGTCTTGGAGGAGCAAGAAAAAGTTAATCTAGAAAACATTAATTATAGCTCAGTTTGCTACACGCTGATCCACTCCGATGTGTTCAAGCCATATTTCGGAGGGGTAGCACGGTGCCAGGATTAGCATAAGGTCGCCATGACAACTGTCAACAGAGCAGAGGGCGTTTACGGGTCTTGTCGTGATTTTCGTGCCAAAACACCAGCAGAGCATTCTGGGATTTGTAGTTTTAGCAGCCAGCAGAGTTTGACACCTACGACTTGGGGTCTTGAAAGAACCCGATGACTGATGTTTGCACTGCAGGAGGAAGACGGAGAACCCGGAGAACCGAAGAGAATGCTCTTTTTAGGGGTCGCCGAAAAGGGAGAACTTGTCAGAAGTGTAAACATGCGCCAGAATATTTCCTCTTTCATTCATTCAGTCATTCATTCATTGGTGAGACCAGCCATATTGCATGGTGTGACCGGCTAAAATGGTGCGTTAGCTTCTTCAGCCGTCTTGCTGGTCTTTTATCCAATCCCCAAATGTTGCGGCAACAGGAAGTTCGGGAGCGACGTCGTTGGTCCCCCCGACGCATCACCGGCGAATTAAACGGGAGTTCTAGCCCGCCATTGACCGCGGCGGGTGGTTGTGAGGAACGGCGAGACCTGAAGAGCATCTGTTCCTGCACTTGTAGGACATGGTTAAAGATCAGCGGTACCTTCTGGAGCCGCCCGTACCTGACACGGCGGCCTTTCCGGCGCCACCCCCGTTGCTCTTGTTTCCGTCGGCGGCGTCAGCGCTCAGTGACAGGATGATGACACTGCGCAGGGCGGCCTCCAGACCCAGAGGAGAAAGCCTGCCTGACAAAGACCATCTGGCATCCCATCATTATTCAGAGTGTCTCCCAGCGCCCGGGGACAGAGCCTGCCTGTCATGTAACACTGATCGGACCTCCTCCGACAAAGCAGCGCCGCGCGCCTTAGCAAATGAGAACAACGTCGCCTGGGCGTTCGCGGGGCGGCGGCGGCGGCGGCGGCGCGCTTCGGTTGAAACGGATGGAACCGGACGACGAGTTGGAGATTCTCATTGAATCACTTCCCGCCTTTATTACAATAAATGGCATTTATTTATGCGATTCCTGTGACAAATCCCTGATTTATACGAATAAATGCAACATGCAATCATTTACATGTATGTAAGTTGAATATGTTTTCACATGCCTTTAACTTTATTTTTATTTATTTTCTTTGATTAACGTTTTTATTTTATTTTTATTTTTTTTATTATTATTAAATTATTGTATTCATTTATTTTTATTTATTTTATTCTTTTTTAAGATTTCTTTTCTTTTTTCTTTCTTTTTTTTATTGGCAATTTTATTCTTTATTTCAATAGAGAGTTCTATTTTCATTCCTCTGCACTGCTTTCAACAAAAAGCAATTTCCCCCTCGGGGATCAATAAAGTATTCTGATTCTGATCCCTGATTCTGATATTTTTTGCACTTCAGCCATAATCAAGTGTAGATCCACTCCTTCTGATGGTCCGTTCATCCATTCATCAGTTGGAGCGGTGATAAGATGACTCTATCCCTCCTTCATGCAGTCCAGAGTCAACATGGTGACTCGTTTCCATCCATGGATTTTCATCCATTCATTCATTCATTCATTCATTCATTCAGTATCTATAAGTCGGTGTCGGAGCCTATCCACGCTGTGATTGGTCGAGAGGCCGGCTAACCAGAGCCACATATTAAGGAATTTCCCTGTGAGGGATTTAACAAAGTACAAAGTATTATTTTTATAGATTCATGCAACCGTTCACCCTCTGATTCACGCGTTCATTCCTTTGGAAGAAAAGACCACAAAAAAAAAAGAAAACAAATACCTGGAAACAGGAAGTTGGGGTAAACAACTCCAGGGAAGATGGCGGTTCCAATCGGGCTAACGTTTAGCGACGTAGCTTTGACTCCCCCTTGCATGGAGTTGTCGCTTCGCGTGTCAACAACTGAATAAATTTACCAACCCGAGGCAAAGCTATCGCTCCAATTAGCGCCGGCGGCCGGAAAGCAGGTTGCTAGCGAGAGATTAAGCCGCGATCGATCGGCCCCCTCGCGTCCTTTTTTTTTTTTTTTTTTTTCCCCATGCAGACAGGTTAATGGTGGGGGGGGGGGTGGGGGGGTGCGGGGGGGGCATTAGTCCCCTCGTTAGAGAGCGACACCGGCTGATTTGTCTGCAGCCCGAGCGAGACCGAGGAGGCCGGGAGAAAAAAATGGTGCGAATCCCGGTTATTGATGTTTCGGTGGCGCCGCGCAGCAGCAGCAGCAGCAGCAGCAGCTCTTCACGCTAACTTTAACTTTCTCCCAGACTCCCTCCGCCGTCGCTGCAATTAAAATGTATTTTCCCCGGGACGGTGTTTCAGTATCGACGGAGGTACTTGTTTTTCCCACCGTAACCGCCGGACTTAAACATTACACGAAGTACTTCTCGCGCTTTACAACCATCATCTTTAAATATGGAGGCCGTTAGCGCCTGCTAGTGTTAGCAAAGCTACCACACTCAACCCCGCGTATTCATATCATCCATCCTTTCAATCATTATCTATGCCAGCTGTCATGAGGCGAGAGGCGGGGCTTGCCTTGCACCAATCACAGAGCCTCAGAGAGCTCGACTACATTCAGGAAGTGCCGCGACAAGCTAACGCACCATTTTAGCCTGTCCGACCACACAGCATCGCTGGTCTCACCACCGAAAGAATGGACGAATGAATGAAAGAGGAAATATCCTGTCGTACGTTTGCATTTCTGGCAAGTTCTCCCTTTTTCGGCAACCCCAAAAAAGAGCATTCTCTTCGGTTCTCCGGGTTCTTCGTCATCAGTCATCGGGCTCTTTGAAGACTCCGAGCGCTCCGTTGTTGGGAATGAGAGGGCGAATGTTTGGACGTCCGTGTGATTCCCGTGGAAGTCGTCTTTTCGTGGCAAGTGGACTTGAATTCCTCCACTTGGAGACGTTTCCCCTCAGACCTTGTTCCTGCCGATCAAATCCTCCACCTCCGCCCGCCCTCAACCCTGGCGGCGATTTCCGGAAACTCCCCGCAGGTCATCGGACCTGAAGAAGGCCTCTCGGACGAGGGCTTCAAGTGAAGAAATTCGAGCCCAGCTTCCACGACAGGAAGATCTCCACCAGATTTCACCACGACATGGATGACTGAGAACCTCCACGGACCCATAGAGAGACGTACAACTGTTCGTATCTGAAACAGGCATGATCAAAATACAACAGATGCACAAGTGTGTGTAACTGCAGTCAACTTGCTGCTTTATCAGAAATGCTGCAAATATGTGTAAAGAATAAATTAGCCAATCACGGGACAGGAAGCGGTCGAGTGTGCGGTATTGGAAGAGAGCGGTAAATGACGACGGCGGCAGCTTCTTTAGTGTCCGATCTCCGTTATTTTTAGGATTATTGAGTAAAAATGTCAGTGAAAGAGATAAAGAAACGGGTTCAAGCAGGTTGGAACGGGTGGAGAAAAGTGTCAGGGGTTCTTTGAGATACAAGAACATCAACCAGAAGGAAAGGAAAGGTGGAGGAGACAGTGGTGAGAGCAGAGATGATGGATGGTTTGGAGAAAAGACAGGAGGCAGAGCTGGAGGAGGCAGAGATGAAGATGTGGAGGTTCTCTTTGGGAGTGACCAGGATGGAGAGGATCAGGAATGAGTCCATCAGAGGGACGACACATGGTAGATGTTTTGGAGAGAAGGTCAGAGATGGTTGGGTCATGGACAGAGGAGGGACTATATTGGTAGACGGACGCTGGAATTGGAGGTCTAGATGAAGACCAGAGAGAAGATGTGTGGATGTAGTGAGAGAAGATATGAAGTTAGCTGGTGTGAGAGAGGAGGATCCAGAGAACAGGGTTGGATGGAGAAGGTTGATTGGCTGTGGCGACACCTGAAGGGAAAAGCCCAAAGGAAAGGAAGAAGAAGAAAAAAATGTCAGTTCAATCCCACTATTTCCTGGAAGATCCCCCCCCAAAAAATCACCGCCATCACCATCTTCCTCCCCCATTTTAATTTTCCCCCTCGCCGTCGTTTTTGGCGAGCCAAGGCTGGTCTCACCGCTCTCATTATCCTCATTTTTCGCCGGCAAATTGAGCTGCGGCGGCGTCGGCAGCGTCGGCGAGCTGGTTGGCGCGTCGGAGGAGCCGAGGAGCCAGTTCCGTCTCCCGCAGGTGGAAAAAAAACCGTCCGGGCAAAGAAAAATGTCCGTCCTTCGGCGGGCGAGACGGGCGGCTCTCTCGTCACCTGCAACGACTAATTAGAAGAAAAACAACGCTTTGAATTCTTCTTCTTTTCAATCCTCTTCTTTCCGGCTCGGCGGGAGAAAAGAGGAGAATTAAAAACGACGCAATCATTCATTCATCCTTTATCTGCTATTTATGGGAAATACAGGACGGCGCGCGGGAGCTGCGGCCAATCGCAGGTGACGCGGGCAGAGAGGCGGGGCTTGAGCCAGAAGGGCCGGCTGTCAATCACAGAACCCGCCGAGCGTTCACCCTCTCTTCCGCCGAGAGGCCCCAGAGAACATGGACCGTGGGTGGAGGACGGAGAACCCGGGGAACCCCGGAAGAACCAAGAAAAAGGAGAGAATTTGCCGGAAATGTAGATACAAGGAAGAATATTTCATTTATTCATTCATTCATTCATTCATTCACTCACTCAGTGGTGTGACCAGCAACACGGCAAGGCTTCGAGACTGCGGCATGGAGGAAAGGGCAGGAACCAAGGCTGGAGAACATGGAGAGAACCCACAGAGAGAACCCAGGAAGGAGAACCTCGAGGGAGAGCAGGCGGGAGAACACGGAAAGAAGCCTTGTGGTATTGGGAGAACATGGAGAGAACCCGGGAAGGAGAACCTGGAGAGAAGCCTTGCAGATGTGGAAGAACATGGAGAGAACCCACAGTGAGAACCCATGCAGGAGAAAACCAGAGGAGAGAGCATGGAGAGAACCGTTGCGGATGTGGGTCAACATGGAGAACCAAGGCAGGAGAACATGGAGAGAAGCTTTGCAGGTGTGGGAGAACATGGAGAAAACCGAGGCAGAAGAACCTGGAGAGAACCCTCAGTGAGAGAACCGTGACAACCACCTGGTCAGACCCTTGAAGGATGGAGAACCCAGAGTGAACCCAGGCAGGAGAACCTGGAGAGAACCCACAGTGAGAGAACCAAGATGACCACATGTTTCGATCCTGGGAGGTTCTTGCTGGTACATACGACTTCTAACTGCTGTGTTTGGACTGCGGGAGGAAGACTGAGAGGATGAGGAGAACCCAGGCAGGAGAACCTGGAGGGAACCCGGGAAGGAGAACCTGGAGGGAACCTGGGCAGGAGAACCTAGTGATTCGGCCGTTCATCAAAGTCCAACTAGCGATCGGCGACCAATGAGCGCGGAGCGTCGGAAGCTCTCCATCGGTGGCGGTGAAGCCGCTCCTCCCTCCACCTCAGATGTTCTCCAGGGGGCGCCGAGGTCCTTCACCGTCTCTGAAGGCTTTGAACTCGCTCTCTTGATCCGCCGGAGACGAGAACGTGGCTCTTGAAACGCCGCCGTCGCCACGGTGACGCAACACATCTACGACAACTTCCGCCGGCGGGGCTCGGAGACGGAGACGAGATCTTCCGATTGACCACGCGGAGAGCCTCCTTCAAACATCTCCACCGCCCCTGATCTCCAACCAGCACCGTCAGATAGCGGAAGAATTCCACGTCGCTCCGCGGCTGGATTTTTCCCCTCATAAATATTGAATCTACACTTAATCTATATTTAATCTATATATGCCGTTTAATCTCCTCTCGCGGGACTGCGGCATCAGAAGGGAGGATTGAGAGGTTTTCCATTGAAACGTCTCATATATATATATGTGTGTGTGTGTGTGTATATGCGTGTATATATATGTATATATTTGTAATTATGTATAGGTATGTGTGTGTGTGTGTGTGTGTATAAACATATATATTTGTGTGTGTGTGTATATGCGTGTATATATATATGT